>JAHBCN010005591.1:0-54530 GCA_019359885.1 Listronotus oregonensis | reverse complement strand
AAAAAAATGCAATGAAAAATTCCAAAAAAAAAACGGATTTTAATTAGTCACATTTTTATTGAGCTTTTAAATATGAAGACTAAAATCTTTAAACTCAATATTTCCTTGGACACTATTTCGAAAATAATTAATAGACATGAAAACACTTATATATTGAGAGGAGTAATTGGTCATTATAACCAAATGTGGTTATAACCAATTACTTCTCTGATCCTGTATATGGTATAGGACCTCAAAAAGAAGTAGGTCATTTTATTTGCTAGTAGGTTCGCCAAAATAATAAGTGACAGAAATTTGATGACAGGGATACTTAAAGCCAGCCATGTTCCGGTAAAAAAGGTGGCAGAGTTTAGATGTTCTTCAATTCTTTGTAAAAAAAACTCTAAATATTTTTATTTTTCCTAACAAAAATGAGAGATAATTATAAAATATAAAACATATAAAGCAGGGGTGGCCAAACGGTCGATCGTGGCAAGGCAAAAAATATAAATACGAAGAACAGACTGTACTGAACTCAGCTGTTTCTTTTAAGATTTCAATGTGTATGTAATTGGTAGATTGCTCTGGGTGTCGTCAGTGAACAGTAGATCTTGGGTCTAATCAAGTTGGCCACCCCTGATATACAGTGTGTTCCGCTTTTCATAAATACACCGTAATATCTAAGTTATTAATAATTCGATTTACTTCAAATTTTGGTGGTTATTGTATGTTATAAAAATAAAGTAGTTGACATAGTGACTTTTTTATCATTAGTGTGCGCTGTTGAGGAGGAGTAGGGAAATCTTTTTTGGGAAAAAGGATATAAGTGCTTATTTAGGATAACTTTTTTTAACCGATTTAGAATCAGCATCCCCAAAAATCCTTGAAGTCATATTTTAAAATCTTAAGTCATTTTATTTTTCAAAATGATACTCTAATAACTGATAAATTATTATTAATGCGATTTTTTTGTTTGGTAGTTTTGATTATAGGTTGACATAGGAATCATTGTTATTTACCATTGGCGTGCGGTGTTGGGGCTGGGGAAGGTTGTAAAATGTTTTTTTTTTGCAAAAAAATATCGGAGCTTGACATTTTAAAATTTGAATTAAAGAATTTTTGGGGATGCGGATTCTAACTCTGATAGAAAAAGTTATCTTAAATATGCACTAGTATCCATTTCCCAAAAAAAAGTTTTCCTCCTGCCCTCCCCAACAGCGCACACCAATGGTAAATAAAAATTTTCACTATGCCAACTACTTCATTCTTTTAACACACAATTACCACCAAAATTTCAAGAAAATCACATTATTAATAACTTCGATATTAGGGTTTATTCATGAATAGCGGGACACACTATATATGATTTACATTTTAATATTAACTATCATTTTTGTCAAGAAAAATAAAAATATTCTAAGTTATTTCTAATTCGTAAAAATCTTTGTTGGGTTTTAATTACATTTAACAAAGTATACATACAAGAACATCTGAACTTTGACACTTTTTTAACGGAACATGGCTGGCTTTTATTATTCCAGTCATAAAGTTTTTTCCACTTATTATTATGGCGAAGATAGTAGCAAATAAAATGACCGACTTCTTTTTGTGGCCCTATATAACCAAATACTTCTTTCAATATATAACTCTTTTCATGAATAATAATTATTTTCGGAATAGTCTTCCAGTAAATGTTAAGTTCAAGGGGTTCAGTCTCGACATTTAAAGGCTCAATAAAAATGTGAGTTAAATTAAAATAAGTTTTTTTCTGCAATTTTTGATTGCAGTTATTTTGAATACAGTTCCTAAATGGTATAAATTTGGTTGCTTCTTTTAACTATAAGATATTAAAGCCCCTATCTGATACCATAATTTCTACTAAATAAAAAAAAAATACTTTTGGGTACATGCATTCGGTGCATTCTTTTTTTTTATTGCACAGTAATGGGTCTAGATAATAAATTTTTCATTTCAGTTTCCACGTGTAAATATATAATGCCACAAGGATTGACATATACCTCTTTTGGGAACAGCGACTTCAAAAACATATGCATGCATTTTTCCAGATATTTCCAATGGTTTTTTTGTTCACTTGATCCTCAAATGACCGTAAACCTGACCTGTGTTAATTTGTACTTAGTTGGTGCCTCGCAAACATTAAATAAAATTTTATCCTCTTTGCGTTTTATTCGCTACAAACTACAAAGAACTAAAAAAGCTATGATTTTTTAAAAAATATATATATTTTTCCTTCACCCGTACAGACGCTTATTTTTTCTTCTATACAAAATTAAAACAGTAAAAAAAGAGTATAGAAATATTAAGATAAACAAATTTATTTTACTTGTTTAACTTTCAGTTCTAATTTATTAATACTGAGTAGTCCATATACCTGCAATACACAAATCTAAATAATCATTTTTGGAAAGAAAAAGGGCCATTATTCCTATTTAAAATATTCTAACTGCCTAAAATTTTATTTCTAATAATTTTTTTTTTCATATATTAAAACAATGATCTACCTAACTCGGTAAAGCATTGTTTTGATATATTACGTAATTTATACCGTATAAAATAATGGCTAACCAATCCACCTTGAAAAATGCATTGATTTTAAAATGTTGTAGCAAAATTTTAAATTTTTCGGTCATCCTAAATACCACTGAAGAAAAAAATACTGGGACCTCATAATATTGGTTTTAAGCTTTAGAAGGGTTTAACTGTTAAATATGTGTATGTTCGGTCCTCAGGTTAGGTTTGTTAGGTTTTTTAAGGAAAAATAGTGTTTTTGAAATGATAGATATTCAAAAACTAAAAAAACAGTTAAAATAAATAAATAACAAAAATTATGAAAAAAAAACCATGGTAATGACAAATAACACATTAAAAATTTAAAAGTACTTTGTCTTACAGAAAATACTGCAACCTAAATTAATACCTTATTAGTTCTTGTGGTACCATTCCACATATTGCCAAATATTAAACCAAAACTAAAGAAAACAAATATCAAACATGTTGGTTTGACCAATGTGCCACGGTGGCCCTAGAAATTTTTTTTTATCTAAAAATTGAGACATAAGGCTGACACTTAATATATAGCAGATCCTATTGGTCTCACGGGAAAAGTTTTTGTAGAGAATATTTTGAAATTTGCAAAAACAGCTATTTTTTTGCAGCGCCCAGAGATAATTTTAAGCGAATCCTTTATTGGTATTTTATTTTTTGTGAATTTGATCACATTTTATTGTCAAATCCTAAATCTTGCAAAAATATCTGCATTTTTCTTGAAAAAGGAGGCATCTTAAGAGTCCATTCGCGCCGCGAAAATTGGATCCGATTTGGGGTTCGGGGCATAATGTTTTTCTCAAAAACGGTATAAGTTATCGATAATTTTTTAAAACTATATGAAAGCCAACACTTAAATCTAGTTCTGCTGAAATAGTTTTTTAAATTTGGATTTAGTTTTTAATATTTCATGACTAAAAGTCACCCTAAAATCGGTTATGTTTAAATACTATTTTCTCTTAACTTGACTCATATTTCAAAAATCCGTTACAGCAAAGGCATAGATTATTTCCTTACTTTTAAAATGGTGTATAATTTATGTTATTTAAGTAAAAAATAGTTACCGAAAAACGTTATCTCCTGTAGGCTTGCAATCGGAAACAACATTGCATCGATACACCAAATTTGGAAGAACGTAAATAAAATATAATATTTTTAAGGCGGCTATACGAAAATTGTGGTAGTGGGAGTTTGTTAGTCTCCGCCCACCGTCTTTGCATCCTTTTGCCCGACCCCTAAGGTGTAGCGTAAATGCACTCTTAAATATTTGCATTAAAAAAAATGTTGAGTGAAAAAATTTCAAATGGCTATGGTTTTCAGAAAAATTTCTGCAAAATTTGGGATTCAACTAAAAATGGAAGATTCGCTTATTGAAACTTTGATTCTTCACTGGCGCGCAGCAAAAAAAAAAATTTTTTTGCAAATTTCAAAATAATTTTTTTTACCAACGTATTTACCCAGAGGCTAGTAGCATCTGGTAAAAATGTGGTGTAGGTCTCATGCTTTACTTTAGAAATAAATGAATTGAAATTCCTTAAGCCGCCATCGCAGGTGCAAATATGGCTTATTTTACGTATAAATATCCCTTTTTTACCTATTCCTGCATATGCACAGTGGTTGAGGCTAAATGAAATTAAACGGAACTATTTGTAATTGAATCGCAACGTATAAACCGTAGAGCTGAAATGCGTATAAGGGAAAGCAAAAGTTTATTTTTAAACCTTTTAAAATATTTAAAAAAAAATCGTATGTTTTAGACTTTATAATAATTTTTTTTAATTGCAAATAGAGCGTGTTTAAAATGTTTTCGACCAAGTTTTAAAATTATGTTAAATAAAAAGAAAAATTATTTTTAAAAATATGGGTTATACTCAAGGAAGTTTAAAGGTGTATGGAAGCCCAATACTGTAGAACACAATTTAATAAACATGATCACTAAAATAAGAAGATTTTTTATCAATCCAAAAAACTTCTGCAACCACAAAATATAATCACACAAAGCAAAGCAATCGAAACTAATACGGCTCTTTTAAAAGTATAATGTGTTGCCTAACTACACACTGATTTATCAGTATGTAAGTAGGCAACACATTAAATTATTTTCATACTGGGCTGGACATTCTTTGATCGAATGGGCCATAGCATTGGGCTTCCATACACGTTGAAACTTCCTTGGTTATACTACACCCGGCACATACCCAAACAACTTCACCAAATTTAACTAGTCTACATTAAACATGTTTAGAAATATTATACACAAAACATGATTTTGTTGCTCATCCTTTAAAGAGCTGTAGCTATCTTAGGGAGCATTTTCCGAGGTATGCTTATACAGGGTGTCCTGATAAGGTCGTCCTCCAGCGATATCTCGGAAACTGTTCATCGCATAGCTTTCGGAAAAAAATATTTATGGTGAAACCGGCCTTGAGAAAATGCTGGAAAATATTTTTTAATTTGTAATTCCATCGCTAGAAGGCGTTAAACTAATAACAAAATTGAAAACACTGATTATTTAAAAATATGTCCTTGATAGTTTTTTACACAAACTATGTAAAATTAGAAAAAATAATATTTTAAGCATTTTTTCCGAACCTGTCAAATATAGGAAGGGGGCAGGAACGAATGTACATTTTGAAAAAAAAACTTTTTTTGGCATAACCGATTTTGATAAACTAGGTCTCGTTTAAAAGAGCTTTTATTAGGGCTTAAGGTAAAATATTAAAATATTTTATTTATTTTTTGTTTTATCCCTAGGGATTGATTTGTGTTAAAGTTAGAATTTTTTTGAAAAATTTAAATGCAATGGTATTATTATTATATGCCCATTAAAAAAAGCATAAAAAAGTCAAGAAACTGGTAAAAACTGCATTTCGATATCTTAATTAGTTCTCGAGTTATTGCCGAAAAATTGCATTATTTTTGTATTCTTGTCAGATAAACAACGCGGCTTTTTATCGAGAATGCCATGACAATAAAAACCTTTTGTTTTTCTACAAATATTAAATAATATCCTTAATATTTGTTTATTATTAATTTAATAACAGCATTTAGTATTACACGGCTTGTGAATGATAATAGCTGATTTATTATTATCTACGGGCTCTGGTTAATTATATCTTCATTGTGCTGGTATAGAATGCACATTTCCAGTTTCTCTTAAGCAGGTTGCCAAACGACCAAACATTTTTTTTATCATAAAGTCGTCTTTTGGGATATCTTTATGCCTATGGCATATTGTTTTGCAGCAATAGAGGAATTTTGAAAAATTTAAAAATAAACCGCGAGCATCGGTGGTATAATTTAAAATTACCTAATGACGATTTACAAATCTTCTACTAATAATAATAACGATAAACTACAATAAACAAGAACCATATTAATAATTATAAGATTTAACAAACAATCCACTTGTCATTTTTGACGTCCCTGTTTTTTCTAATTTTTGACGTCCCGGCACTCTCGATAAAAACGCCGCATGTTGTTTATCTAACAGCTTAAAATAGGAAAAATTACGAATGCAGTTTTTCGGCAATAAGTCAAGAATTAATAATTAAGATATCGAAATGCGGTTTTCACCAGTTTCTTTACTTTTTTATACTCTTTTTAATGGACTTATAATAATAATACCATTGTATTTTAATTAAAAAAAAATAATTTCAATATTTTATCTTGGGCTCTGATAAAAGCTCTTTTAAACGAGACCTAGTTTGTCAAAATCGGTTATGACAATTTTTTTTTTTAATGTACGTTCGCTCCTACTTCTATTTTTATTTGACAGGTTCGGAAAAAACGCTTAAAAGAAAAAAGTTTCACAATTTTACATAGTTTGTGAAAAAACCATCAAAGACATAAGTCAATACGGCATACTTCAAAATAATCCGTATTTTTAATTTTGTTATTAGTTTTACGCCCTCTAGAGGTTTAATTACAAACTAAAAAATATTTTTCGGCATTTTCTTGACGCCGCGCCGGTTTCACTATAAATACTTTTTTTCCGAAAGCTATGCAATGAAAGGTTCTCGAGATATCGCCGGAGGACGACCTTATCAGGACACTCTGAATAAACTTTTTTTTATATTTTAAAAAGTTCAACAAGAGCTTAAATTATTGCCAACTAATTTCGGAACAGTCTGTATAAAAGCGCCCTTTTAAGGTTTTAAATGTACATCATCTTTTAGGTGTTTTAAATTCTAAATAACAACGTTAAACCCAAGTTTATTAAATGTGTATGATTTTAGCAATATTTTAAATAAATAATAACTGTGTGTCAAAGAGCATAGTATTATCTACACATTATCCATATGACATTGGGAATTTTGTAATCGAAATATTAGTAAAAAACAAAATGTACAATAAACACAAGATAAAATTTAAAAACATTTGATATTTTAATAAAGGAGTATTTTGCTTATTTAATGAACTAAAATTAGAACAAAATAACTTTTCTTCTTGTTTTTTTTTTAAAGTAAACAATTAAAAAAAGTGTTTTTTTACTTTTATTTATTCATACCTAAAAAAGGGTAACCAGAACTAATTTAGCATGTTTTTACATAGATGATGATTGTACCCCCGGAGACCATAAATTTGATGGATGCAATCACTGCACCTGTGCCGGTGGAGCATGGCTTTGTACTTTAAAACTTTGTCTCGACAAGTCGCAGAGTAAGTACTTCTTTTATTAATATAAACCAGATGTACAGGGTGCAGAAAACCGTAAGAGATTTTAAAAGCAAATTTGAGTGTGTTAAAATTTTAGGACTACCTCATTTCATTTTGGAGATAGATTTTTGTCTGTTTTACAAGAGTCCTGTAGGGTTATTATTATAGATAGAAAAAAAATTAATAGCCGTATTTTGAAGAATTTTACATAGATTTCATGTGACTCTTAAACGACAATCAATACAAAGTTAAATTGTGGCAGAGTTTGTACTTGATAATTCGGTGTTTAAAATACGCATATTTGCATAAAAGCTTCAATTTTTATCTATCCTTTTTTTTGTAATGGCAGATTGTAGCACGCATTTTTATTGCATTTTTTGATTTTGATTTTTTTTTCTGTCACTTAAGCTTTTAAAGTTATTTTTTTTTAATTGGACCTCCTATATATTACTTTATCTATCGACTGCAAATTAAATTACTTTTTTAATAATACTTTACACTCTATACATAAGTCTGCTAAAACTACCATTTTTGCAGTTTATCACTATCTATGGTATCCAAAAACTAATAAAAATACATCGGGGACACATCCTTATCTATAACGTTTAGGTTCTTCAATTAAATTGTTTGTTAAAAAAATATCCCATTAAAAAAAACGTGTGTGTAGTAACTCGAAAAATCTGCAAAATACTGCCACTTAAAGTTTTTCTCCATTTCTAAATATAACCGATATACAGGACCCTCGTGAAATTATCAAAATTTCAAAGACATTTTTAATTTTTAAAGTGAATTGAGTTAGCCGTTATATTTTTACACATTTAAATTTGTTTTAAAAATCCGTTTCGAAAATGTACAGAACTACTTAAACTCTTCCTGTTTCTCCAATACCCCGTAAATACAACCAAACTGCGTCACCCTGTACATCCAAGATGAAAAGATATACGTCAGAATATATAAAAAGCCTTATAGTCAATAAAATTATTAGTAATGATATAGGTAGAAGAAATCGGTAGAAGATTGTCAAACAATTTGCTGCCAATTTTACTCTCTATCCTCCCCTTAATCTTCTTCTTTCAACAGTTGCCAGTGTTCCTCATAAAATGTCCGATATCATTTTTAAAGTCAAAGAGATCAAGCGTATCCTTTCTTTTCTTAATCCAAAAAAATTGTCTGAGCTGGATGGCATACCAGTAATCGTTTTGAAAAAACGTGCCCCTGAGCTTGCACCCATCTTAAATCGCCTCTTTCTTACGCCTTGGGCATTTTTTCGGAGAGCTGGAAAGCTGCTCGTGTGCAACCTGTCCCCAAGAAAGGATGAAAAACCGTCCCTTCTAGCTATAGACCTATATCTCTTCTTTCTGTTGTTTGAAAAGTAATGGAAAAATTTATTAATTCCCAAATCTTAAAAAATTTGGAAAAACACAAAATTTTACATGACAGACAGTATGGGTTCCGTCACTTAAGATCCACAGATGATCTTCTTTCCTTTGTCTCACACAACTGGAACAAGTCCCTTGAGTTTCTTGGTGAATCCCAGATCGTTGCTCTTAACATATCTAAAGCTTTTGATTAGGTATGGCATGATGGGCTTTTTAACAAACTTCCTCCCCCACAGTCTTCCACCTAAGCTTTGTTCCTGGCACTCCAGTTTACTTTCTGATCGACGTATATCAGTTATTGTGGATGATCATTTTTCCAGCTTCTATCCAATTAATGATGGGGTGCCTTAGGGCTCAGAACTGGCACCAACTCTGTTTTTTCTTTACATCAACGATCTTTTCTTTTCCACAACCAATCCTATCCAACTAACCACAACCATTCCTATCCATAGTTTTGTTGACGATAGTACCCTCCACTCTAATATTTAATTTCTTAAGCCACCCTGTAATTCTGATATGTAAAACAAGCGCAGGTCAATGCAGATATCTTTTTCCCTAGACCTGAAAGTAATCTTGGATTGGGGCGCCAAAAATCTTGTCCAGTTTAATGCTTCCAAAACACAGTCATGTTCGCTATCGCGAAAAAAGTCGGCCAATGCTCATCTGTTACATATAACACAACAACATAACATCCATAGCCTCAGCAGCTTCAAAAAGCATGGGTTCCTTTTTCGAGCCAGAAAGTATTTCTCTCCTTTTAATATGTATACTTTGTATGTATCCCAGATCAGACCCTCTTTAGAGTATTGTTCTCACGTCTGGGGAATGGCGTCTCCTACAAAACTTAGCAGTCTTGACTCTATTCAAAGAAGAGATGTTCGTCTTATTAATGTTCCGAAACCGAAAAGCTTCCTTCTCTTGCCCACCGACGAGCTGTAGGGGATTTGTCCCTCTTTGTATAATTCCCCCTTTGGCAGCTTCCATCAGCCCAACGCGTCTCGTATGGATAAACTCCCCATTACCACACTTCAGACACCCACGGTACGTTAGTACTTGGGCCTTAGCCTTTATGGACTGTCCCAGGATAAAAAAGATACATACTTACCTAAACGTTGTGTACCTATAAAAAAAATAAACAATGGAAGTCCAAGGTATGAGTGTAAAATTGCCTAAAACCTTTCTATTTAATCCATTTAATTTGTTAATATTTTACTTGTTTAATTTTATTGTCTGTAAATGAACCATGCACACTTTGAATGGATTTTTGGCGACCGGTGAAATTTAACCAAATTTTAATATGTTATTTAGGACCTTAAAAGAAGCAATTTTAATCATTCCACCAAAACTCTAAACCTACAGTGTAAGCCGTTAGAGCTAGGTATAATTTGTGTCTTGTTAATTTAAAAAATAATGGTTTGCTAATGTAAATAATACCAAAACTTTTTATATAATTATAATTAATTATAATATAATAATTATAATAATATATTTATTACTGTGTATTTTAACTTATTTAATTTATAAATAAAATAACAGGGCAAATTGGAAAACCAATTATTTAACGCCATATGAAAAATATATCTATTTTCAAGCCTGTTTTACGATTATAAAACGATTAGATTCAAAAATAAAAAGATTCCATATAAAATGTAAAACTTTTTTGTGCCCCATGTTATTTTTAACCTTATAATTATTTCATTAAAAAAATAAAAATTAGAAAGTACTTCTAAGTAAGCAAATAATTTTATTACTTTTAAGTGTTAAGGTATTAAACCTAAACTCTTAAAAGTAATAAAATTATTTCACTCTCAATTTAATTTTTTTAAAATAGCATATACAGAGTATTTTAAATGTGATCGATCTTTGAAGTATAGTTAACAAAAACCAGTTTAATTCCTGATCTATTAACCTACGCTTGCCAATTTCTATTGGCTGTATCAACAATTAGATTTCATAAATCTCTTGGCGGATAATGTAAATCTTGCATAACCCAAATACCATAAGACACTAGATTCGTGGGCATATGTTCCCAATGTCCATAATATATTATTAAACTTAAAATAGGTGCAACGTAATTTTTCTTTTCAATTTGGAATAATATTTTTTGGCGTACTCTGTATTTTTATTTTACCTTATAAATATAGAGAGAAAATGTAAAAGTTTTGGTAATATTTACTATTTAAATATAGTTTATACTTAGCAAACCATTATTTTTTAAATTAGCAAGACACAAATTATACAAGTAGCGGCATACCCTGTAGGTTTGAAGTTTTGGTGCAATGATAAAAATTGCTTTTTTTGAGGTTCTTAATAACATATGGAAATTTGGTTAAATTTAACCGGTTGCCAAATACTCATTAAAAGTGTGCCTGGTCATTTAAAAGTTTATTTTAGTTGGTTGACAAAACGTTTGTTAAACTAAATGACGAACGAATATCTTCCCGGATAAAAGAAAATTTATATTTAGTACAAGAAATATAATAAAAAAATTAAATAAAATGTAAAAAAATAGTATAAACATAATAAAGTATAGACATGTTGTGGCGTATTTATTTATTGAACAGTCCATTATGAGTATACGACAAAGAAATTTTTATGCAATTAGTCCGGTCAAATTAGACCAAAAAATAGAAGTGAAGGTATATAAATTTACATCAAGCTAAAAGTGGGTGAAATTGTTCAAAAAATAATTAAAAATAGCATTTTTAAGTTTCCCCCTTTCCGTTTCCTGGAAAAGTGGAAAAAAATAGCCCCCTTGAAGGTTTAAAGGTAAAAACATAATGTTTTTTTTGTCGTATTGAAAATTTTTTTTAAAGGTGTACCGTTTTATCTTTTAAAATTACCTAAAGAAAATTTTGTAGATCTATTAAAAGGGTTGTCTTACTAAAAAAAGGGAAATATTTGCATAATTTCCTAAAATCCACCGTTCCTGAGATTTAACGATTCAAAAAGTTATAAGCGTCATTGTATGCACACGTTAGACGCCACCTCTGAGATAGTGTACTTAGCGCGTTTTTTTAACGTGGTTTTCCCAGTAGGCATATTTCACAGCTGTTGTGGTTCTGTTTAATTGACAACTATTGCAAAATAACATATATTCGCAGGGATTGGAAATAATAAAATCGATGGAAATTAAAAAACAATAGAAAAATGTATTCGTCCGATTCATAATCTTTAATTACTTCTTGTTGTTCTTCTTTTTGATCTTCTTTTTTTTCTTCTTTTTGATCTAATTTTTCTTTTTTATCCTGGGTATAAGTAAATTGCGTCAATATCTATGTATCGCATGTCTGTTCGTCAGTATCAAACGAATCCTCTGCTGTGGGTAATTCAACATTAGAACACGACCGGCCTTGACAATTTGTGCATGCCAGAGAACAAAACAGCCCAATTTTTTTGTAACCACATTTAGCACTGCATCCCTTTATACAGTTGCAAAAAATTGTGTTTATCAGTTTTTCCGGCGCAGGAAGGAGTAAAGTCTAAATTGGTTCTAATGTATTATCGACCAACTTCCAACCCCAATCTTTTGGATCTAGCTGATAACCAAGCCACACTTGAACTTGGTAATATACCGGAAAAAGATGTTAATGAGCAACAACTGAGGTTGGAGGAAGACAAGCTAATTGCACTTGTTTTTTATTTCGAGTATTTTTTACAAAACATGCATATCGATACTTATCTAAGCAGGTAGCTTATATTCTGGATATTAATGATTAGATCTTCATTTTACTCAATATTTTCATATTTATACTTACGTATATTTTATATTTTAAATGTAAGTTACAATCACCGATAGAAAACTATTTTTACTAATATTACAGCTACAAAGATGTATATACGTGACGTACTTATGCATACAATGACGCTTACAAATTTTTGAATCTTGAAATCTCAGGAACAATGGCTTTTAGGAAAAAAATTATTGATACCTTTTTTATAGATAATTTTATGGTCTACAATTTTTGTTGATAGTACTTTTACGATAAAACTTACTGTTTTCTAGAAAATCGCAAAAACCCCATTTTTTTTACCTTTGACCTCGAGTCAATTTTTTTTCACGTACCGAAAGGATGGGGAATTTTGAAATGTTTTAAACAATTTTACTCACTTTTAGCTTGATGTAAATATATGTACCTTTGAATGTCTAGATTGACCGGAGTAAATAGCAAAGCTTTGGGACTGGTCCCAAAAGATTAATATGTGATATATGACATTTCGTAAACAATTTAAAAATTATTAATTTTTATATTCAAGTCTCCAAAAAATGTATCTTAATTAGTTTTTAATTACTATACATTGTTTTTATTTTAAAAACGGTGGTAGACTTGCCACCCAAACATAGATAAGTATTTAGATTTTTTTAGGGGTCCTGAGTTATGAACACTGAGGACCAAAACGGCCCCATGGTTAAAAGTTTTTTTTGCATTTACCCAACAGAATTTTTTTTAATCAAAATTTTATTAATTTTAGGAGCCAGAGAAGTGTCCCAGTATTGACACAAGATGTTTCGATCCAAAGACAAAAGCGAGCAGGTAAACGTCATTAATTTTAAAAAGCTTACAGAATTCTTTTATTAACGTATACGAAATCATTTAATAATAGTCGCCGTTATTACACGATTTTCTATTAATAAGTGATTATCAACCTAGTGATGATCGCGTTGTTAAAGTTAGCAATAGACTTAACAATGGGACTAGCGTCTAGACATACCCCGGATATTTTGGCTCACCAGCTTTTTTTTTTTAAAAAACAAAGTGTCTTTCCATACGACCCGCCATCTAAATATAATGGGGAAAATAAAAGCCGCTTTGCTAACAGAACTAACCATGTCGTAAACGTAATAATTCGAAGGGTTATTTTTAATATGTCTATTACCCGGTTTTTTCTAATACGTTTTCAAAATTTTGTATAATTTATTGTGAAGATATAATTTCTAACAGAATTAAAACCTGGTTTTCGTAGAACGGCTTATTTGTTAAATTTCCCTAATAGTATATTTAGACAAAATTTATAATTGTATGGTAGAAGATATAATTTTGTTTAAAACTGCTATTATTTACCCTGAGTTTCAATCACTTGTAAAAATTTATGTTAAACTTCAAAAGCTGTAGCAAAATATAAAAAATAGTTCATGGTTAATTAACAAAGGTATTTTTCAATTTTAATAAAAACTTGCAAGTATTAATTCAGGACAACAAATATTTTTTAAAAATTAATTTTTGGAATCCTTGCTTTAAAAATAAATTAAAACATATAAAAAATATTTTTTTTGCACAGAATATGAAAAAAAAGGTTTGGTACTCTAACAAAGTAATTTTTATTTGCTTAAAAAAAGCAGTACAATAAGTAACGGATACTGCAGAACTTCTTTAAATTTGTTTTTTTTAACAGTTCTTTAATATAACTCATGCTTAGTAGATTTTATTAATAAATTTAGTGATTGAATACCCAGTGCTTTGATTTTTACTTTTTATAAAAATTATACTTCTTTTACTTTTAACAGAACAAGCTAAATTTTAATTAAATAATCTTTTCTTCAAAATTTTTCTACTCTACTACCAACGACATCTATACTTTTTTATTAGAAACGTAGTAACAAATATTGATCTAGCATCCTAACTTCCTTAAATCTAAAGTGTAGACATTTTTACTTAAACCTAAAAAATATTTATTTAACATTGAGGTAGTATAACCTCTAGAGTAAACAACACACTAAAAAAGAAAGTACGTCGACTACTCAGCACGAAGAGCAAGAGAGAAAAGTTATTCTCCTTTTTAGGAGTATATACCCCGCCCGGCATGCTGGTTAGTCGGCATGGTATATACCATTCCCCGCCGTCTAATCGGCACGTAGAGCGAGAGAAAAATGTTGTAATCTTATACTTATTTTTCTCTTACTCACATTGTTTGCAAGACTACCACTAGCAATTTATGCTCGAAGATTGCGATGGATAATTTGAGTAGCTTTCTAGTAATGAAATTTTTTCCGAGCCTTAGAGCATGGTCTGCTTTACACAGTTTAACAATAAAAAATGGTTAGTATTGTGCATGGCACTTTTCATCACGGTAACAGTGTGAAAACGCTCTTAAGCTACTCCTAACCCTATAAATGCTTGACTAAAAACTGACTCTAGCGTGCGTGTAAAAATTATTATACGTATATGCGCTGTTTCTAAAATCAACAACATCTTTTCATTGCAATGCAAAATTCGTAGATCAAATTTTACACCCTGGACTGCTTTGACTTGGATTTCGAACAAGGCATTGGGGTGAATCGGAAATATGCCACAGCGTGTCTTTAACGGTTTTTTTAGTACTGCATGTTAAAGCTTTGGACATACCCAAAAAACAAGAAGCATTTCCATGTTAACTTTGTTAATTTATGCATATATAAATACACAAATAAACATAACATTATTTTAATTCTTTTGTTTTAAAAAGAATAGATTGATAATAAACAGCAGTAAGTAATGACATTCTTGTAAATAAATATTTATTAAATTAAAACAGCAATTTTCTAGGAAAATATTTTGTCTACTTTAGATGTAATACTACCCAAATTTATCAATACAATGTAATAGACATAAGTTATGGTAAAGAACCTGTTAAAAAACCAAATTTAAAGAAGTTCTACATTTTTAGTCATTTGAGCTATTTATTGTACTGCTTGTTTTAAAAGAAAATATATAAAATTACTTTGTTAGAGTGCCAAACCTATTTTTTTCATATTCTGTGCAAGTTAATTACTTTTGTGTTATGTTTTATTGGTTTTTAACGCAAAATCCCAAACTAAATAATTGTTTTAACAAATATTTAACATTTAAAAAGGTATGTCCTGTAGAAAAGAGTTTTTATTTTTACCTCTATGCAAAGGATAAAACATCGTCATTTACTTAGACCAAGCGGCCCTGAAAGCCATCAGTTCTCCAAAAGTTAATTATAAACTAGTGGGGGACTGTATACAGGCCCTGGATAAAGTCGGCTTGGCAAACAAACTTACGGTAGCCTGGGTACCAGACCACGAGGGCCACCCAGGTAACGAAGAGGCCGACGACCTAGCCAAAAGAGGATCAGCCATGAAAATGATAGGCCCTGAGCCATTCTGTGGAATCTCGGCAGGCCTCTTTTTAAAAGCTAGGTAAACAGAGAGTTTTAAAGCTGGTGGTTACAAACACCAGGACAACGACAGGCAAAGCAGTTCATTAAGACCCGCTCGGCCAAGTTTACCTCGGACCTACTGAGCCACAATCGTAAAGTCGTAAGAATAACAGTAGGTCAACTAACAGGACATTGCAAACTCAACAAGCACCTGGAAAGAATAGGCCTGGTGGATGATAGCCTGTGTAGGTTCTGCCAGGAGGCTGAAGAAACAGCCGTACATGTGTGGTGCCACTGCGAAGCACTATGTAGGCTTAGGTTTACAAGGCTTGGTGAGGAAAAGCCAAAACCGGCAAGATATATGGAGTGGCCAGTGTCAAGACTCTGGAGTCTAGTTAAGAAGACGGGCCTGGAAAAGGTAAAGAACGATAGGAGAAACCACAATAAATCTGGTAAGGTTGCAGTGGTGGAGGTTATTTTTGCCATCTCGTCTCAAATAATCTAATCTAATCTATCTCTATGTTAAATATAACACATTGTTAAGTCCATTTCTAACTTTAACAACGCGATCGTCACTCGACCGTATATTATATACACCTAAATATAATATAGCCTCTATTTATAATCCTGTCATTCAAATGACAACCATTAAAACAAATGTCATGTTGGTTTTCTAAACCAAAATATATTTTGAAAAAAAAAGAAAATTTTGATTTTTACAATTAAACAATAAAACTATGACCGTTAAAATATTGTAATTTACTCGAGCAATAATAGGCGATTAATGATTGACCTAGATTATTAATCGTCCTTATTAATACTCCTGTTTTTTAAATAGCTATTAAAGATTAATTACTCAAAATAAAAAAAATAAGTTGCAAATAGTTGTTGACAAAATATTATTTTTTAAAATTTGTATCTATTTTTAAAAACAAAGGTAATCAAAACTAATCCAGCATTTTTTTTTCGCATAGAAAATGATTGTTCCCCCGGTGACCATAAATTTGATGGATGCAATCACTGCCACTGCGCCGGTGGAGTATGGGCTTGCACTCAAAAAGCCTGTTTTGTCAAGTTAAATAGTAAGAACTTTTTTATTATTATACACTGAATACAGGGTGGCGCCTTTTCAAAGTATTTGTCGATTATTGAGAAAACTACAGGAGTTAATTAATTCGTCTCAGAGATACAGGACGTTTTTCAAAGTTTGACGATTTTTGTACACCTCTGTATTTAGGTTGTTAGTAAAGATATAAAAAATAGTAAATAGCATATTTATAAAAAAACTTTACGCAGAATCCAGCGGCATACCTAATTATTTTGGTCAATTGCGATTTTAAAGATATACCGCAAAGTTACCTTTTTTAAATGGGACACCCTGTATATTATTTAATTGTTTGTTTTCCAATAAAAGTACCTATATATTGATACCACATATTTTAAATTTATTAAAAAAAATATATATTTTGCTAAGATCCAAGAAAAACCTTGTAAGATTTAAATTTTGCTCACCTTGTATAAAATTAAGTATCTACATTACAATTACCTTAATAAATCTTTGGTAAATTAATTTTATAGAAATATTTACTTTTATAAAAAAAAATTAATTATTAATATTAAATTATTATCTAATTGCACTTTTTTATTCATTTTTAATTTAAATTAACATTGCGAATTTTATTTAGGAGAATGCAAGATGGGTTAGAAACAAATGATCTCTGCAATATTTTGTATATAATTTAAGCAATAAATACATACTGCCGACTTTTCGTCTTCTTAAATTTTTATTTAAATTAAATGGAGTTTAAAAACTTAAAAGTATATGGTATTATTAAATGTTATATTGAAAGCGAGAAAAAGAAGCAAATGCTTGCAGATGTATTTTGCTAGATATTCAGAAAAAAGGCAGCCAAACATCAATTATTTTAAAAGACCAATAAAATAAGTAATAAATAAATAATCAAATAATTTTAAGTTAAAGTAAATATAAAAAATAGTAATTAATAACATAAATTTTTGAAACATAAATATAAACATGTAGAATCAATTATAAGGTAGTTTTATTTTAAAAGAAATACTAAAATAATAAACCGGGTGTCTCATTTAAAAAGAGACACTTTGTAAAAAATTTTGAAAACGCCAACGAACAGAAAAAATCAGCACGCCACTCGATTCTAGATAAAATACTATACAAACTAGCTCTTTTTAGGCCAGTCAATAACCAGTTTCCTTCCGGATTTTTCCAAACGGCACCAATTTGCATGAAAATTTGGATGTAGATTCTACTCACCCTCTAATTCAAAGTTGTCATCGTGCCAAGGGGTGCTTTTTTCCAGGGTGTGAATGCCACCCCCTCTCGGGGGTGATTTTTTTTTATCAAAAATAAGTTCGAAAATAAATAGATGGACTAATTCTAAGCAACTTTTGTTTTATAAAGTTTTTTCAGAAAGGGCCTTACTTTTCGAGTTATTCGTAAATGAAAATGTCAATTTTTCAACCAAAAAAAAACACGTCTTCAGACGGTTTTTCGCAAATAACTTGAAAAGTAATTTTTCCCGAAAATATTATTTTAACCAAAAATGTAGCTTATAAAAAAACAGCCAGGATGGTGGGTTTATCATAGACCCAATACAAACAGAGTGTTAGCCTGTTGAAGTTGGTTCTTATTCGTCAAATGCCAACATTAAAATTTTCAATGTAATATAACCAGAAAACGATAAATTTTTCGGGGAAAGCTCATAAAACCTTTTTTGAAGTACTTACAAAAACCTTTATTTTTTTAGCATAAGTCTTTAGCACTAAAATTTAGCGAGTTATGGCCAAAATAAAGTTGATCTCTATTTTTTTTTTTTTTTGATAAAAAAGATGTGAAAATCACTCCCTAATTACCACCCCAACTGAAAATAATCTTGGTCACTTTAGAATTCACTTTATTTATGTATTTGTAATATGCTCAGGAAGTTTAAGCGGTTAAAATTGCATATTTAAGAAAAAATTAAGCTTAAAGTAAAAGAGACATTTTTGTTATTTTGAAAAAAAAAAGCCTTTTCTTTAAAATAACTTACAAACCCTTAATGATACGTAAAATTTTTGTAGAATACAAAATTGTAGATTTTTCTTAGTCAAAATTTTTATTTTATTTTATTTTTTGTTTAGGTATCATTAAGGGATTTTAAGTTATTTTGAAGAAAAGGCTATTTTTTCAAAATTACAAAAATGTCTCTTACAGTTTAAGCTCAATTTTTTTAAAAAATATAAACTTTAAACCGGTCAAACTTTCTGAGCATATTAAAAATACATAAATAAAGTTAATTAAGTACAAAGTTTTCAATTTAGGTAGTAATTAGGGGGTGATTTTCACATTTTTTTCATCCAAAATAAAAGAGAAATCCACATTATTTTGGCCAAAACTCGCTTAATTTTAGTGCTAGAGTTTTATAAAAAAACAGAAATAAAGGTTTTTTTAAGTACTTTAAAAAAGGTTGTATGAGCTTTTCCCGAAAAAGGTATCGTTTTTTGGTTATATTAAGTTGAATCTTTCAATGTTGGCACTTGACGAACAAGAACCAACTTTCAACAGGCTACAACTCCGTTTGTATTGGGTCTGTGGACATCATAGGCCCACCATTCTTGTTGCTTTTTTAAAAACTACATTTTTAATTGGAATGATTTTTTTCAATAAAATGCTTACTTTTCGAGTTATTTGCGAAAAACCGTCTGAAAACTTTTTTCAATATTTTCAATTACGAATAACTCGAAAAGTAATACCTTTCGAAAAAACTTTATGGAACGTAAGTTGCTAAGTATTAGTCAATCTATCCATTTCCGAACTTATTTAAAAAAAATTCCACCCCCGAGATGCGTTGGTATTCACCCCCAGGGAAAAATCACCAATAGGCACAATGACAACTTTGAATTAAAGCGTAAGTAGAATCTAAATAAAAATGTTCATGCAAATCGGTGCTGTTTGGGAAAATCCGTAGCTTTTGCCCTCTTTTCTGTTCATTAACTGGCCTATTTACTTTAATTTCTATCTTTACTTAGAACCGAGATACCAAAGTGTGCTAAAATGGTCAAAATTTGAAAAATACCAATCAAGTTAGCCGCGATCAGTTTTGACCGTTTCTGTTGTTTTGAAAAACTGGACAATATACTATCAGATTAGCTTGAATCTCTTGTAGTTTTTTTTTAAACCGTAGAAGTCTATTAAAAAGGCGCCATCCTGTACATGAAAAGATCTTTATACAGGGTGTCCCAAGAGTAATGAGACACAAAGCAACAGCAGATTCCTTAGGTCGAAATAATGCAATTAACGTAAACTTGCCTTATCACAAAGTTGATAATAACTAAGATACAGGGTGTCAAACTTATAATTTTTCTTTCGTTTTTTCCAAGTAATTTTTTACTAAAATACATAGCGGTACAAAATTGAGGATTTAGGGCTTCTTTGAGGCGAGAAATTTAAATTCGTCCAAACTTTTGATGTTGCCAGTAGAGGCGCCAGCTACGGCCTACCCCACTTGTTTTAGATGACCTAACTTTTTTTAAGCTTAGTATATTGACCTGTTTATTGGAAAAGTAGTTTCTCTTATTCCCTCTGCCTCAAAAATGTATACCCTATTTAGGTCTCTAGGGGCAACAGTTTTCGAGGTAAGCGCACTTTTAAGGACCCCGCAATATTCCTATGGAAAATGGGTTTCGGCCAATTGTTTTCAAACTTTGCAAAGTAATAATTTTTAACACGTTAATAAAAAGTTTCTACGGGCACAAAACCCAAAAAGCTCTCTAACCCCCAAAATCAAAAACTTTTGATCAGCGTGTTAAAAACTATGACTTCGCAAAGTTTAAAGACAATTGACCGAAACCCATTTTCCATAAAAAAATTGCGTTGATCTCGAAAACAGTTGCTCCTGGAGGCCTAAATGAGGTATATATTTTTGACGCAAAGGGAATTAGAGTAACATCTGTTTTAATAAACAGGTCAATATAGTACGCTTAAAAAAAAGTTATGCCATCTAAAACAAGGGCAGTAGGCCATAGCTGGCGCCCTCTACTAGCAACATCAAAAGCAATAACGAATTTAAATTTCTCGCCTCAAAAAACCCCCAAATTCCAAATTTTGTATAGCTATGTCATTTAGTTAAGAAATTATTACGAAAAAACGAAAACAAAATTAAAACTTTGACACCCTGTATCTTTGCTATTATCAACTTTAGAATAGGGCAAGTTTACGTTAATTGCATTATTTTCGACCCAAGGAATCTGCAATTGCTCTGTGTCCCATTACTTCTGGGACACCCTGTCATGTCAGAATATTAAAAATAGCCTTAAAGTTAATACAATTACCAATACTGATATAGGTAGAAAAAATCGGTTAAAGATACATACTAACCCAAATGTTGTGTACTATTTAAAAGATAAACAATGAAAGTCCAAGGTATTAGTGTTATTAAAAAAATGCCTAAAATATTTTTATTTAACCTATGTAATTCGTTAATAATTTTAATTTTAATTTTAATGTTTGTATATTTAGAAGTTCATTTTGGTTAGTTGGCAAAACATTTGTAAAACTAAATGATAAGCGAACATTCTTCCCGATTAAAGATAAACAAACAACTGTAAAAAAATAGTATTATGAACAAATTATAGATATGTTCTACATTCTTGTGATGGATTTATTTATTGAAAAGTCCTTGTTGGGTATACGTCAAGGAAATATTTATAGAATAGAAACGCTTCGGTCCTGGTCCCAAAAGAATAATATTCATTTATGACATAACATCGTTAACAATTTTAAAAACAATTACAAATTTTTAGAAATATGTTTAATAAAATTTTTAAGTATTTCAATTTTAATACTTATTTAATTTTCAGTTTAGTTTTATACATTATTTTTTTAACGGTGGTGTACCACGGAAACGTAGAAATTTAGATTATTTGGGGTTTTTTTCTCAGGCTGTATATCTCGGGCCCAGGACCAAAGCGGTTCCATTGTATAAAGTTTTATTTGGCATTTACGCAACAAGAACTTTTTAGTAATAAATAATATAACTTTTAGGAGACCAAAGAAGTGCCCCAGTATTGACAGAAGATGCTTCTTATCAAAGACAAAAGCGAGCAGGTAATTGAAATATTTAATATGGGGTTTTAGTTTAAATTTACTTTAAGGACCAAATAAGATTAGATCTTAAAATGTTAGGCTTGCTGATTTAAGATAGACTCCGATTTTAATGAACAGATACTAAGTTAGATATAAGAGAATAAAAGATATAGTATGATTTGAGTATTTATATTTTCTCTTTAAAATGATATGGCACACATAACATGGGACTCTGGCTATCGAATGATTTTTTTTAATTTAGACATTTTTGTGGGTACAGGGTGGCCCAAAAAAATCACTGAATAGTTAAAGCTTCCATGTTTCCTAATACTAATTTAAACGCCTAAAATGTCTGACTTATCATCTAAATTCAACAAAAAAATATTTTACATACTTGCTTAGATTTTAAAAAAAGTGATTTGCCATTCAACACATACAGGATGCTTCAGTATCGAAGTAAACATGTATATGTCAAGTAATAAGTTAATTTTATAATATGTTTGTATATATTTTTAAAATTTTTACTTCTCTGTTAGTTTCTTGTGCTTTAAGTAAAATTAGCGAGCTTATTAAGCAAGCAATCTACTTGCCTACATACCAAAAATAAACAAACATACATAAATGTATAAATTCTGAAAATATATACAAGTATATCACGATATTAACATTTTAGTTTGCATTATTCGATCCTAGACCACCCTGTATGTGTTAAATATTAAATCTATTTAATTTAACTTTAAACAAATATATAAAATATTATTCCGTAGAATTAAGACAAAAATTAACTCTTTTTATGTGTTTATATTCGAATTAATAAACTGTTAACCATTAACTTCTCAGTGATGTTTTTGAGCCACCTTATAGGCCTGCACGAAAATGTCCCATTTAAAAGATGTTCCTATTGATCTAAGAAACAACATACTCAAATTCCATGTTGTGTGTCATATCCTTTCCTTTCTTCACTTTTGGTAGCGGTGTAGAAGTTTTTTTGTATTATATCGGTTTTACAAAATATAAAAACAATACTAAAATTTACTATAACCCAGGCTTAACAAAATCGATGCTTCCATGACACTCTTGTAAACGACAATTGATACACCAATGCTTTCAGTATTTAAAATATGTTTATTTGCTAAAAAGCTTATATTTTTACCTATTTTAAGTTTTTTGCAATTAATTGCATTTTTTTAAAAACACTTTTTGTCCTGAAAACATTGAGGTATAACACATAATTTTTTGTTAGGTACTAAATAAACTAACTTTTCATAATAAGTAATGACTGAGATAGATATAGAAACATAATATGAAGGAGATTTATTATGCGCTTTGGAAAACCTTTAAACATAAAGCTCATAAAATTAAAAGAATAATCTAAAACAGTATTAATTTAGAATGGAATATTATCTAAAACCCAAAAGGAACGCTGAAACAAAGGTAAATATAGAAGTAAATTCCGTCATTCTCTAAAAATTTTTATAAAAGTTAGTTAGAGTTCAAAAAAGTAAAAAAATTAGTGCATTTAAATTTTTATTATAACAATTATTACCAAAAATAATTGGAATTTCTAGATTATTTAAATACCAAACAATTTGGCAGAATAATTCGAGAACACGCACATAAGCCACAATTTAACGTTACCTCTATTTGTTATCTTTTACCTGATCCAATTGTAAAGCATTAAATTTATTTTACCCTTTATGGTTTTCAACTTACCAAATTTAAAAAGTAAGGTTTGTGCCCTTTTTATTATTAACTTAGTGTACATTATGACCAAATTTTTGTTTGTCAAAAAGCATATTAAAATTTCCATATACATGATTATAAAAAAAACATAGGTTAACGCGTAATGGAAAATTTCATAACCAAAAATATAAAGAACAAAAATATTTAGATATTAAGATATTTGTTTCTTGAAAAAAGAAAACTTTTGTATTTTGGTTGCCTTACCTAAAATATAAAAAACAGAAAATTTTGAATTTCACAATTTAACAATAAAATTATTACCGAAAAAATATTGTAACTTACTCGAGCAATAATTGGCAATTAATGATCGGCCTTGGTCATTAATCGTCCTTCTATCTATCGTAGCATGGCGCTATCATTTTGCTTACTTAAGCCCCAATTTTCTCACTGGTGATGCGAGTCCTGTTAGTGGTAGGAATCTTATGTCATTTAGGTCCAGCCATGCCGTTCCTAGACATTTCTTCCTGATGTGCCCTAGTGTTGGGCAATCTCTAAGTATATGTATAGCGTCCTCTCTTTCCTCTCCACACCTTCTACATGTATTTGTCTCACTTTTTTCTATCTTATTGAGATAGGGTCTCTTTCTACAATGGCCTGTCAGTATGCCTGTCAGGTTTCTCATTTGCACCATTTGAAGTCCTTTATGCTCATAGGTAGGTCCTTCCGTAGGCCTTCCCCAATAATAACCTTTGATTTTCTGGCTTTTCTCTTTTTCCAGTTCTCATAGAACCGTTTAATGTTGCTATCTCTGTCATATCCGTGTCATAAGAGATTTCCACGGTATATTCAGGTCCATTGTCCTCAGCTCATAAATTGGCGAGTTTGTCAGCCATTTCATTCCCCGGGATCTTTTGTGTCCAGGGACCCATTGCAGGGTGACTCTGGAGGTTTTCGTTAGTTTATTAATTGTTTCCCGACATCTATTCTTAAGTTCTTATCTGTGCACTGTATTTGTTATTTTTCCCCTGTATCTTCTATTAAGGTGGTATTCTATGACTTTGGCTATTGCCATAACTTCCACCGGAAATACGGTTGCATATTTTCCCATTGTTTTATAGAACTTGTAGTTTGTTTTTTTACATAGAAACCGAAGCCTGTGCGGCCTCCTTTCCTCGAGCCATCTGTATAAATAACTATTCCTTTGCTTGGTGCCCCATGCATTTTTGAGCTCAGTCATCCGCCGATGCCATGTTCATCTTGTTGAGGTCTGAGTGGATGAGTGGATTACTGGGAGAATGCTATTCTGCTTCATCGAAAGTAATAATCTCCAGCGATTTCGTTGGACTAGTGGATGCTGCCCTAGTTATTCCTCTCATTGCCATTTTTTGTAGGTTCAGCATTATCTGTGCCGTCTTAAGTTCCGTGCGTCGGCACCATATCACGGAGGCATACAGTATCCATGGCCTGATGACTGCTTCGTATATCCACTTCATGACCTTAGGAGAAAGTCCCCAGTCCCGTCCTACGACTCTTCTACAGAGCCATAGCGATCCCGTGGCCTTCTTTGCTAGCATTTCAAGATGTGCTTTCCAATTCAGCTTGTCGTCTAGTATCACTTCAAGATACTTCGCTGTCCGAAGTCCGGTGTGTCCCTATTCATACTCTTGTTTGTTAAACAGCTATTAAAGATTAATTAGTTGTGGTTATATTATTAAAAATAGGCTGCAAATAGTTGATACCAAATATTATTTTTTAAATTTGTATCTATTTTTAAAAAGAATGATAACTAAAACTAATCCAGCATTTTTCGTTCACTTAGGTCATGATTGTACTCCCGGCGACCATAAATTTGATGGATGCAATCACTGCAACTGCGCCGGTGGAGTATGGGCTTGCACTTTAAAATTCTGTCCCGACAAGTCACAGAGTAAGGACCATTTTTTTATTATTATACACCGGATACAGGGTTGCGCCTTTTCAAAGGATTTTTAGATTATTAAAAAAACTACAGAAGGTCTGATGGCCCGTTAGTCCGGGAGGCCACCGCAAAAAACCAAGCCTATAAGCGAACCGCATGAAACATTTTTTTTTTATATTACTATGAACAATAGTCAATTCAAAGCCGCACTGCTGCCACAGCTCAGGGCATTTTTTTTACCTTAAAAAAATCGTGAAAAATCGGTTTTTTTGATATAACTCGAAAACTATTGATTTAAGGAAAAAAATATGTATAGTTAAAATTGATGGTTTAATAAAACCACGTCAGTTTTTTATAAATTTTTTTGTGACCCTTTTACTTTTTGAGACACTAACGGTTTAAATTAAAAATAAAAATGAAAATATCTTAAAAACTAAAAGAGGTACAAAAAAATGTAAAAAACAAAAAATATGCCTTTTAGTAAGTTCTATAAAAAAGTTATATACATATTTTCAATAAAATAAGTATTAAAGGTGATATAAGCAAAAAAGTGATTGTGGCCCTTAAACATTTCGCTTATAACATTTTTTTTTCTGGTACCAGTAAGTATACCAGCACCGATCCATTTAAAGATTAATTTAAAATGTTTTATTCATTGAATAAAATAAACTAATACACATGTGCCTCGAGGCAACGGGGGATAACCTGGTGGCACAGATTTTTTATTTAATTTTATTTTGGTCCAATAACTGTACTTATTTCGATCTACTTGAAACTTTAACTAAAATAAAATTTAATCTTTATTTAATTGAAAAAAAGTGCCTCCTTTATTTGGGTGTTATATACCTGACAGGACGCTTAACATTTCTCGATCCTCTCTGTTACTATGTGTATAGCTCATTGTTTAATTATTTTTATTATCGATTGAAATATTCATATTAATAATTTTTTAAAGACAGTTACTCGTTCAGAATGATCTTGAGAAAATTTTAATCATAATTTTAACATATTTTTTTATATAGTTTATTTAGTATTAAACTTTTAAAATTTCCCTTATTAAGCTATCTACTTCTTCCAGGCTAAAGCCATTTTTATTCAAATTATGGTATTTACCCATTTATTTACTACTTTAGGATATGATTAAATTAATGTTTAAACATTAATTAAACTTAAACAAAAAAATAAATAAACGATAAAAAAAATCATGGTAAACATAGATAGACTGTCTTTCTAAATTAATAATAGTATTATTTAAATCGATATTAAAATTATTTAAATGATGAGCTATACACATGGAAGCATAGAAGATCAAGAAATGTTAAGCTTCCTGCCAGGTATATAACACCCAGATAGAGGAGGCACTTTTTTCAATTAAATAAAGATTAAATTTTATTTTAGTTAAAGTTTCAAGTAGATCGAAATAAGTACAGTTATTGGACCAAAATAAAATTAAATAAAAAATCTGTGTCTAGATAAAAAGGTATAAAATGACTTTTTTGCTTATATCTTCTTTATTACTTATTTTATTAAAAATGTGTATATAACCATTTTTATAGATCTAACCAAAAGGCATGTTTTGTGTCCTTTACAATTTTTCGTAACTCTTTAAGTTTTCACGATATTTAAGTTTTTATTTTAAATTTAAATCATTAATATCTCAAAAACTAAAAGGGGTAGAAAAAATTTATATAAAAAAACTGACGTAGTTTTGTTAGACCATTAATTTTGACCATATACCATTTTTCCTTAAGACAGTAGTTTTCGAATTATATTAAAAAAAAAAACGATGTTTTACAATTTTATTTAAAGTTAAAAAAAAATGCAATTTGAACCCCCTGAGCTGAGGCAGCAGTGCGGCTTTGAATTGACCATACTTTATAGTAAAGGGCCCACAGACTACGGTTATTTTCATCCATTCCTATCGCCGCGATTCAGATCGGCGTATAAAATATTCCAAAAACCGATGTCTGTGGGGCAAAACCATGCGTAGGACGCACAAAGAAACGGTCCAAATTACCTGTAATGTGTGGGCAAAACAGTTCGGCGAATCAACACGCCGCGCCGTTCCGAATCGCCGCGATACGAATGGATGAACATAACCGTAGTCTGTGGGGGCCTTAATAAAAAAATGTTTCATGCGGTTCTCTTATAGGCTTGGTTTTTTGCGGTGGCCTCCGGACTACGTTCTCGAGTCCAATTTTCAAAACAATTGTAACAGTAAAAAGATGATCGCGGCTAACTTGATTCGACTCGGTGGTACAGGGCGTTTTTAAAGTTTGAAGATTTTATTACACCTCTGTTTTTCAGTTCTTGGTAAAGATAAAAAAAATGGTAAATAGTATATTTGTGAAGAATTTAGAACGGCGTACCTAATTATTTTTATCAATTGCGGTTTAAAAAATAAAACGCAAATTAACCATTTTTAAATGGGACACACTGTATATTATTTGATTATTTGTTTTTCAATAAAAATATCTATTTTCCATATCTATATATTATATACCACATACTTTATATTTGTTTTCAAAAAAAAATCTTATTTTTAAAAAATTTAAGAAAAACCATGTATATATATATATATATATATATATATATATATATATATATATATATATATATATATATATATATATATATATATATATATATATATATATATATATATATATATATATAGATTTAAATTTTGTACACCTTGTATGAAATTAAATATCTATATTGCAATTACCTCATTATATCTTCAGTTGATTACCTTTATACAAATAATTATTACCAATTCAAGGCGTTGAAAACTTAATTACTCTGTGCAGATTCTTGATGTTTTTTTTTCATAAATTTCAATTTTTTTCACAAATAACTAATTTTTTGAAAAAAAAAAAAAGCGTGCAGTAATAATAATGAGATAGTTTTATTTTAAAACGAATACTGGAAAAATAAACTGGGTGTCCTATTTAAAAAGAGCAACTTTGCAATGAATCTTTAAAACGTTAACCAACAGAAAAAAACGGCATCTCACTATTGTCTACGTAAAATTCTACACAAACTAGCTCATTTACTTTTATTTCTATCTTTACTAATAACCGAGATACCAAAGTGTGCTAAAAACGTCAAAGACCAATCAATTTAGCCCCGATCCGTTTTTACCGTTACAGATGTTTTGAAAATTAAACTGGACAATATACAATCAGATTTGCTTTGATCTCTTGTAGTTTTCTTGATACTGTGGAAATCCATCGAAAATGGCGCCTTTTCATCCCAGATATAAATATCTATATATGTCAGAATATTAAAAGTAGCCTTAAAGTCAATAAAATTATCAATACTGATATAGGTAGAAAAAATCGGTTGACGATACACCGAACACACATAACCGAAACGTTGTATACTATTTAAAAGATAAACAATGGAAGTCCAAGGTGTTGGTGTTATTTAAAAAAATACCTAAAACATTTCTATTTAATCTATTTAATTCGTTAATAATTTTAATTTTAATGTCTGTAAATTTAGAGGTTTGTTTTAGTTAGTTGGAAAAACATTTGTAAAAATGAATGACGATGACGAGCAAATATTCTTCCAGATTAAAGATAAACATAAAAAAAAACAAATAACTGTAAAAAATAGTATTAAGAAAAATTATAGATATAATCTACATTCTTGTGGCGAATTCATTTTTTAAAAAGTCCTTGTTGGAAAACCTTAAAGAGATCTTTATAGAATAGGACTGCTTTGGTTCTGGTCCCAAAAGATTAATATTCATTTATGACGTAAGATCGTTAACAATTTTAAAAACGATTTTAATTTTTTAGAAATATTTATATTAAATTTTATAAATATTTTAATTTTAATACTTATTCAATTTTTAGTTTATACATTTTCTTTATTTTTAAAACGGTGTTAAACTTGTCACCAAAACGTAGATAGATATTTAGATTTTTTGGGGTTTTTTCCTCGGGCCCAGGATGAAAGCGGTCCCATTGTATAAAGTTTTATTTGGTATTTACGCAACAAGAGCTTCTAAGTAATAAATTCTATAAATTTTAGGAGTTCAAAGAAGTGCTCCAGTGTTGACGGAAGAAGCTTCTTATCAAAGACAAAAGCGAGCAGGTAATTGAAATATTTCATATGAGGTTTTAGTTTAAATTTACAAATAATACGTTAAATATAAGAGAATTAAAGATAAGGTATAATTAAAGTATTTATATTTTATCTTTTAAATTTCCTTTCTTTACTTTTGGAAGCGGTGTTTTATTATACCGATTTCACAAAATATAAAAGTAGTGCTAAAATTTAGTATTACTTAAGGACTTAACCATCAGTGCTTACCGATGGTTAAGTCCTTGGAAAGTTAGGTATTTTAGTAGTTGATACTTCGGTATTTAACATAAATATGCAAATTTGCCCAAGAGCTTTAATTTTTACCTATCCTAACTTTTCTTGTAATGGCAGATAAAAATGTTTTTTGTAGCTCAGATTTTGTATTGCATTTTTTGGAGATGTCCTGAAAACATAAAGGTATAAGACGTAATTCCTTGTTTGAATAAACCAACTTTTTGTAATGGGTTATGAGTAAGACATAAATAGACCCATAATATTAAGGATATTTTTTTCTGTGGAAGTTATTATTGTAAAGCTGATAAAATTTTTAAAATATTCCAGAACAGTCTTTGTGTGAAATGAATTATGTTTCTCTTGAAGTCTCTATATAACGCATTAGTTAGTTTATCTTGGAAAGTGTAAAAAAAATGTTTTAAAATTTGTTCTATAACCAATATCACCGAAAATATTTCTAATTTTAAAAATAGTCAGATATTAAACAATTTAGCACTAAAATACGCAGCTTAGCAATCATAACGTTAAACCTATTTGTTGTTTATCACAAAATACTACTACTATTTTTGTGTAAAAATAAGCAGAAAAAAAGTGTCATCTACCAAATAATCCATAATATTAATACCAAAAAACTTATGACAAAATACTGGTCAAAAAATTGGAAAAATTGCTCGAAGAAACGCCATTGTTCATAAGAGTAACAAAAGTTTATCGTCAGAAGGTGTATTTTGTTCACTGTTCTAACTGTACCAAGTTGTATTTAAATCTCAAACCCTTAATTTGCAAAAAAATAAAAAATAATAATTTTAAAAAAATACCGCCGCTTGGCCGTTTTGGGCCTATTTTTAGGTAACATTTTTGCCCATTAACTATTGACATAGTTTTTTATTATAGTTTTTATTATTTGTTTTTATAAAAAATTATATTTTTCCAGAATAATTAGTATTAAAATAACAATAAAAAACCGGTAAATGAAAATTTTAAATATTATTAAGTGTTGAAAGAGGTAGAACCACTTTATTTTTGTTCAAATCAAATTATTTTTATAATTCCTAGTAAAAGACGTAAGATTTCGCACTGTTAAACACTATTTTTTAGACTTTACCTAGAAATTGGCATACACCCTGTACGTTTAGAAAAATAAGAAACAAATGAGCTCAATACTATACCGGTATCAGAAGTAGAATGCTCATTAGCATTCTACTTCTGGATCGAAATAGGGTTTTTTACATTCGCTTTCTAAAATCATTGGAAAAAAATGTTTTTACATTGTATCTTATAGAAACTTAAGATTGCATTTGTATAGGTAAAAGTGCATTAAAAAATGCATTTTTTTAAGTCACTTTTAGAAAATGATATAGCTTCGTTGATAAAACTTGGAATTGACTCAAACCAGATTTCCTGGGGTATTTGAGCTCGCTGTAAAGTGATCCACAGCCGACCTGGAGCTCAGGATTGCTGATGAACGTCATCGAAAAAGAAGATAAACTTGGGCCCTTCAAATATGGCACTGGCGAACACCCCCGAACACCCTTGCACCGGAACCTCATCCCCGAGAGTTTTTGTGACACAATCGCAAAAAAACAAACCGAAAATCGTTAGGGGGGTTTTTTTGGGGCGCTGATTCCATATTTTACATTGGAAATGACCCCCCGAATACCTGGTGCACCGGGTTAGTTTTCCAGACACGTGTCTGGAAAACTCTCGGAGATGACGTTTACGTCCAGGTTCCTGTGCACCAGGTATTCGGAGAGTCATTTTCGATGTAAAATTTGGAATCATCTCCCCAAAAAATCCCACAACAACGATTTTCGGTTTGTTTTTGTGATTATGTCAGTAAACCTATCGAGGATGTCGTTCACGTCCAGGTTCCGAAGCACCAGGTGTTCGGGGCAGTTTGTCGGTGCCATATTTAAATTCAGCGACCCAAAAAACCCACGGCGGCCAAGTTTTTCTTCTTTTCCGCGTGAATTTCGAAAGAAGCCACGGAGATAACGTTCATCAGCAATTCTAAGCTCCAGGTCGGCTGTGGGACAATTTAAAGAGTATAGTCGGGATTAGCGACCTCGAAAACCCCGGAGAACCTGGATTTAGTCAATTCCGAGTCTTATTAACGGAGTTAGGTGATTTTCTTAAAGTGACTTGAAAAAGGCATTTTTTGAATGGATTGAGTGTTTAAATAAAATACAAAGTAGATACATTTTTTTAGTGATTTTAGGAAGCAAATGCAAAAAATCCCATTTCGATCCGCCCTAATGCAAAAATTTCCGAGGTTGAGTGCTTCATTGCCTCGACTAAAATTAAATCCATGCATGATCAATTAAACAAAATCTACTATTTATAGGTTGGGTATGATATTATTCACCGTTCTTTTTATTTTTAGCTGCCGCTGAATGTAGCCCTGGGGATCATAAGAATGATGGTTGCAATAATTGTCACTGTTCTGAAACGGGTTTATGGCTCTGTACAAAAAAATTCTGCATCCACAAGCGCGAAGGTAGGAACATGTGAAAAAACATTTGCTGAAACGGTCACGGTCAAAAATGGTTAAAACACAAAATAGGTGTTTCAATAAGTTCTCGTTCGGGTTACTCGCTTGAAAAGTTTTTTAAAGAATGAGACCACTTCGGTCCTGGTCCTGGGGTATAGCAAATTGAGTGTGCTCAGTCCTAATGACCCCTATGAACTGGAGGCTAACCTGAAACAAAAAAAAAGAATAAAAAACACTAAAAAATCAAAAACCCTTTTAACGTTTTGGTGGCAAGTTGGCTACCGTTAAATTTAAACTAAATTTTTAAAAAATTTTATTTTAAAATTTGGGAAATTCCAAGAGCTTTTTTAATATTTATGACGTTTTGAACCACTTTATTTTTGTTCATATCAAATTATTTTTATAATTCCTAGTAAAAGACGTAAGATTTCGCACTGTTAAACACTATTTTTTAGACTTTACCTAGAAATTGGCATACACCCTGTACGTTTAGAAAAATAAGAAACAAATGAGCTCAATACTATACCGGTATCAGAAGTAGAATGCTCATTAGCATTCTACTTCTGGATCGAAATAGGGTTTTTTGCATTCGCTTTCTAAAATCATTGGAAAAAAATGTTTTTACATTGTATCTTATAGAAACTTAAGATTGCATTTGTATAGGTAAAAGTGCATTAAAAAATGCATTTTTTAGTCACTTTTAAAAAATGATATAACTTCGTTGATAAAACTTGGAATTGACTCAAACCAGATTTCTGGGTTTGAGCTCGCTGTAAAGTGATCCACAGCCGACCTGGAGCTCAGGATTGCTGATGAACGTCATCGAAAAAGAAGATAAACTTGGGCCCTTCAAATATGGCACTGGCGAACACCCCCGAACACCCTTGCACCGGAACCTCATCCCCGAGAGTTTTTGTGACACAATCGCAAAAAATCAAACCGAAAATCGTTAGGGGGGTTTTTTTGGGGCGCTGATTCCATATTTTACATTGGAAATGACCCCCCGAATACCTGGTGCACCGGGTTAATTTTCCAGACCTGTCTGGAAAACTCTCGGAGATGACGTTTACGTCCAGGTTCCTGTGCACCAGGTATTCGGAGAGTCATTTTCGATGTAAAATTTGGAATCATCTCCCCAAAAAATCCCACAACAACGATTTTCGGTTTGTTTTTGTGATTATGTCAGCAAGCCCCTCGAGGATGTCGTTCACGTCCAGGTTCCGAATCACCAGGTGTTCGGGGGTGTTTGTCGGTGCCATATTTAAATTCAGCGACCCAAAAAACAACGGCGGCCGAGTTTCTCTCCTTTCGTGAATTCCGGAAGAAGCCACGGAGATAACGTTTATCAGCAATTCTAAGCTCCAGGTCGGCTGTGGGATAATTTAAAGATTATAGTCAGGATTAGCGACCTCGAAAACCTCGGAGAACTTGGATTTAGTCAATTCCGAGTCTTATTAACGGAGTTAGGTGATTTTCTTAAAGTGACTTGAAAAAGGCATTTTTTGAATGGATTGAGTGTTTGAATAAAATACAAAGTAGATACATTTTTTTTAATGGTTTTAGGAAGCAAATGCAAAAAATCCCATTTTGATCCGTCTTAATACAAAAATTTCCGAGGTTGAGTGCCTCACTGCCTCGACTAAAATTAAATGCATGCATGATCAATTAAACAAAATCTATTTAATCATTTTAATTCTTAATTTAATTATTCACCATTTTTTTCATTTTTAGCTGCCGCCGAATGTAGCCCTGGGGATCATAAAAATGATGGTTGCAATAATTGTCACTGTTCTGAAACGGGTTTATGGCTCTGTACAAAAAAATTCTGCATCCACAAGCGCGAAGGTAGGAACATGTGAAAAAACACTTGCTGATATATTTGTAAACTATTAGATAACACTAAGTATAGCCTACCTAAAAAATTTAAATTACAAAACCCTTAAATAATATTTAAAAAAACAGAAACAAACCATGCTACTGGACATGACTGCCGGAAATGGTCACGGTCAAAAATGGTTAAAACACAAAATAGGTGTTTCAATAAGTTCTCGTTCGGGTTACTTGCCTTAAAAGTTTTTAAAGAATGGAACCACTACGGTCCTAGTCCTGGGGTATAGCAAACTGAGTGTGCTTAGTCCTTTTGACCCCTATAAACTGGCAGTTTACCTAAAACATAAAAAAAGAATAAAAAAACCTCAAAAAATGAAAAACTCTATTAACGGTGGCAAATTGGCTACCGTTATTAAGATAAAATTAAATGAAAAAACAAAATAGAAATTAAAACTTAATTTGTAAGAATTTTGATTTAAAAATTTTGAGAAATTTAAGAGCTTTTTTAATACTTGTGACGTTTTGTCATAAATGACATATTAGTTTGTTTGACTGGTATATTTATAATATTCAAAAACACAATAAAAGGCTGGTGTGTTAATTGATTTTAAGTTTATCCAAAATTACTTTAGTATTTAGCATGGGTAACCATATAATATTTAATTTAACAGATACTAATGCTACATATTTATCTTTATTTAATATTATAAATGTAATTTTTTTTTTTTAATATTTTTAAAGTTTTTGGGAAGTTTTTTTTTTCAGGCGATCAGCCAGTTTATAGGTGTCAATAGGACTGAGTACACTCGGGATCAGGACCAAAATGGTCCCATTTTTTAGAAACTTTCCAAGCGAGTAATTCAATAAGAACTTATTAAAACATGAATCCGCCACAAAACTATAAAACATATTTAAAAAATAAGTATTTAAAACATAACAAATGGATAGACAACCGGCCCAAACAAAAAATCAAGTTAGAAAATAACTCCATATTGGGTGTTACAAATTTTGGAATTCTCCTTAGTCCGCAGTCCCCTAAAGTACCAAGAGGGGAATGTAAATGTATTCTTTGTACTAAATATAATTGTTTTCTGTTTTTTATTTACCCTTTTGTGTGTTTGATTCACTGAATCCCATCTCTACCATATGTGGCAATAAATATTGACGAAGCCTATACATCACACAGGGTACCTTATATAGATGGGATGCAGTGGAGCAAACACACAAAGTTACTGAATTTAAAAAATTAAATAGTTATATTTAGTACCATTAATACTTTGAGGTTACTATGCGAATTCTAAAGCGTATATTCCCCTTTTAAGATTAAGAGACAGTCGACTAAGGAAAATTTTATTAATTGTACCAAGTAGTATGGAGCAGTTTTCCAACTCGATTTTTTCCTTGATGGTCTTGACCAGTAACACGGTTTGTTTTTATTTTTTCAGATATATTGTTTAGAGTTTTTATAATTTTCATTTTGAAAGTATGCTACACTGGGTCTTTGCCCTTATGGTTTACAATACCTTTATTCTTTAAATGAAAATTTGGAATTGAGCTTAACTTACCCTCCTCTTCAAAATTTTAATTATGCTGAAGGTGGCTTTTTAGTTTTTAGTTGTAAATACTACCATATATTGCAAAAGCGTTTAAAACTTTCATATTTAAGCTTAAGTCATATAAAATACGGCTCATATAAATAAAAAATAAGTATTTAATTCTTTAAAACATTATATAATATATTTTAACCCTTAAAAATCAACCCTTATCATAATTTATTAAAAAAAAATTGTTTGGCCTAGAAAAATTAACATATTGTCACACAGTTGTTTTTAAACAATGTGACTGCTTAAAAGTATAACTAATTATAATTTTATATAACTTTGTGATTTTTTAATCCCAAAAATTTCACCCCTTACAATATTACAACGCAGAAAATAGTACAAAACCGCAAAAATCCATCTATTCGCATTTAGAATGCTTCAAAAAATTATTTCTCTAACTTTTTTATTTTTTGTGATGAAAAGTTCTTTAATAAATCATTTTGTTGCTTTTTTCAAGAGCTATAAGGTCCCATATATTAAAACCGATAAAAACCCTGACTTTTTTTAGGGCTAAAACAAGGTAGTGCTCGTCTATTCATACGCGTTTAAACGTTTATAAATCACTTAATTTCCGTCATACAGTAAAAAAAAGCAATATGTTTGTTATTCAAAAAGTTACAGTTTGATACCCAAGTAATTTTTACATATCTTCCTTGGTTTTCGAGTTACTTTCAAGAAAGGGTAAGTTTTAATTAAAATTCTGAAATTTGATTTTTAATAGAAGCTCCATTTTTATCACAATTTAGCAATTTAAATCGGTTAAAATTTTTTAGACTGTATTTATGATACATAGATAAAGACAACTGAAAAAGCGCTACGACTTATTTTAATTAGGGTGGTAATTTGGGGGTTTTTTTCAAAGATTTGTGCACTCAAAAAATTTTGGCATTAACCTTAATTTGTCACAGATTTCAAAATTAGATTATTTTACTTTTTTTAATTTTGAAAAATGAATGAACTAGAGAAGGCGAGAGTAATTACTCTTTTCGAAGAAGGTGTTTCTCTGGGGAAAAGTACTCAGCAAGTTGGGAAACCAAAAAACTTTCAAAGCCTCAGAACTAAATGGGAAAATACAGGATCATTGGAAAGAAGGCTGGAAGTGGTAGAAAAAAAATTTCAAACGAAAATCAAGATAATGATCTGATAGTTTTTTGCAAACAATCCATTTCAGACAGCTGTAGAAGCACACAACCAAACTAATTTTCCTGGGACAGTAAGAACGCAAGAAATCGTATTAGAAAAATTGGAATTGAGAAGCAGTGTAGCTGCTAAAAGGCCATTTTTTACCGATATGAATAAAGAGCAAAGAATGGGGTTTGCACTGGAATATTTACCGCAAGGTATGGATTTTTGGGAAAGGGAAATATTTACGGATGAGAAGATTTTTCAATTTATTATAGCGGGCAGATTAGAGTGTATAGGCCGCAAAATAAAAGGTACGAAAGAAAGATATACCCAACATGTTAAAACAAGTGGAAGATTTTCTTTTAAATGTAGGGGGGTTTTTTCAGAGGGCTAGGCATATGCCACCGTATTCGAAAAATATTTAATAGTCAAGCTTATATACAATACCCCAAAATGTTATGTTGCCAACGGTAAACAATATATTTGAACAAGAAAATTTTATATACCAGCAGGACAACTGCCCCGTCTATAAAGCAAGGAGAGTTTCGGACTGGCTACGGGGAAAAAAACATTTCTTTTTCCGGGGCCCCCAAAAAGCCCTGATATCAATCCAATAAAAAACGTTTGGGGATATATCGTAAAGGAAATTAACAAGAACAATGATTTCCATCTACAAAACAGTGATGATTTTGGAATAAAATTAAAGAAACCGGGGAATAATTACAATGTTCCCCATGCACAAATGCTGATTGCATCAATGCCCACACGTTTAAACTTATTAGTGGAAAAAGGGCCCCCTTTTTTGAAATATTAACCCTTGTTTTTTTTTTAATATTTGAAAAAAATAAACTATATATTTATTTTGGATAGTTTTTTATTGAATATTAATTAAGGTGAGAAAAAGGTAAAAAGCCAAGTTTACCAAAATATTTAAAATTGACATAAAATGTTAACCTAAGTGTACGAAATTTTATTTCCTTCACTGTACCTGTTTTTTTTTTAAGAAAGGTCTTTGCAAATGATTTTAAAAAGTTATCATTATTTTTCCTTGAAAAATTCGTAGATTTTGCGTATATGCCGTTGAAACTCTGAAATTTTGTGTTTTAAATAATTTTATTTGTTTTTTAAAAGCTACAATTTTGTTATTTACAGTTTTTTTAAAAAATGCATACTTATCTAGTCATTTGCAAAAAACCAACTAAAAACATTTTTTTTAATGCAAAAACCCCAAACTTTTCGCCCGGGAAATCAAAAAGTATGCATTTTACAAAAAAAAGCATAAAACATTTATTGCTCAGAAATTATTTTTTTATCGATTTCTGTGGTCATAATATAAAAGAAAATTTCCACCCCTCAAATGGTTTGGCATCCACCCCCAAGGTAGAGGGGCCCTTCGACATAATATAGATTTTAATCCTTGGACTATTTCCTACCTACTGTTAAAATTTCAAATCATTCTATGCATTTTGAAAAAATTGCGAGGCAAAATGGTCCGTTTCCTGGACTAAGAGTATAAAGTAAAGGAATGGCGAATTAAACCAAATCTGTGAAATTTTTACCGTTAACTTAATTCTGAAATAATTCCCCAATATTTTTTTGCAATTTTAGCTGCAGGTAGATGTAGTCCTGGGGATCATAAAAACGAGGGTTGCAATACATGTCATTGTACCGGTTTATGGCTTTGTACAAAAAAATTCTGCCGCAACAAGCGCGAAAGTAGGTCAAAAGGCTATTAAATCTTTGGGGAAAAAAATTTTAACAAATTTTGACTTCTCAGCCCTTTTTGAAATTGCTCTTTTTTACCCGTTTTACTTTAAATTTTATAAATAAACAAAAGGTAAAAGAAAATATTTTTTTTTTATAAAAAAATAACAATTAATACATTAATTAACAATTTTTAAAAAAATTTAAACAAACCTTTTAAAAAACCTTCCAAAAAAATTTAACTTTTTTTGGGCCCCTTTTTTTTAAGAAGAGTTTAGCCCTCCCGGGACAAAAGGACCAAAGCCCCCGGGGGGAGACCGGATTTTCTCGTAACTTATTCCACCCTTCCAAATTTTATCCCTTTTAAAAACGTTTTTTTAAATTTTTCGGCCTTAATCAGTTTGTTAATTTTTTTTTAAAAATAGGGGCCCCCAAAAATTTTCCATAACATTTAAATCCGGACTGGGGGCACGTAGTCCGAATGTTAATAACAAATTAATAAATTAATTAACAATTTTAAAATTAAAAAAAAATTTCAAACAAATTTTTAAAAATTTTTTTGCGGCCCCCTTTTTTTTTCTAAGACAGAGTTTAGCCCTCCAGGGATCGAATGGACCAAAGCTCGGGCGTAGACCGGATTTGCTCGTAACTCATTCCACGCCTTCCAAATATAATCCTTAAGTTCGTTTACAATTTGCGGCCTAAACTCATTTTCCTTATTATTTTTTTTTAACTAATAAGCCACAAACATTATCCATAACATTTAAATCCGGACTACGTGGGGGACACGTAGTCCGGATTTAAATGTTACTTCCCCACATCCCTTTCTGGCCAACCTCCCTGCTTCATATAATGAATAATTAATACTTTTTGATCCAAAATTAAATTTGGCACTTCAAAAAAATATTTTTAGACACTGACAACGGACACCTGTTTTTTTATTAGGTTTTTATATTCAGTAGAAGGTGGCATAAGCCTATTTTACAAAAGGGAAAAAGAATTGCCCAAGATTTAATGGCCGTTACTGTACATGTGAAATAACTTCAGCAGCTATAATAAAAAGAAAAATTACTTAGAATATGGAAATAATTAATACTTTTTTTAAATTCAGTAAATACTAAACTAATTTGTTTTTTGTAAAGAAATCCTAAAAAAGCTCGGCATATTGCAAATATCTTTAAAACTGCTCGTAGAATCGTAAATGCTCCATAGAAATTACTGCTTATTTGCGGTCATTTAAAAGAAAAAAAATAATAATACTTTTTGACTTTCCTGTACATTTTTAAAGACGAAATTACATTTATCCAATTCGTTTTTTTAAATTGTGTGGGTAGGTATTTTTTTTTTTTAATGAATAAAGCTTTTGAAGATATTTGCAATATTCCCGACTTTTTAGGTACCAAGTAATAAAATTGTAGATATGCTCTATATTATTATGGCGAATGCCTGTATCAAATGATCTTCTTTAGGTACTCAGTGGGTGGGACCTCTTCGGTCCTGGACTGTGCATGCACAAAATTGATTAACTCTTACGAACCTGCAAAATCGCCTAAAACAAACTTAAAAAAAATTTAAAAAATATTTTAATAAAAATGTAATGCTTCTAGTATATAAGCAAAAAAAACTAGTTAAAAATGAAATAACAGAAAGTGCCAAAAAAAAAAAAAAAAAAAAAAAAAAAAAACAAAAAAAAATATATATATATATATATATATATATATATATATATATATATATATATATATATATATATATATATATATATATATATATATATATATATATATATATATATATATATATATATAAAATAAAAATATAAGGTTTGAAAAAAAAAAATTTTTTTATTTTTATTTTAATAATAAAATTTATTTGAAAAAAATATTTTTATTCAAGAGTAAGAAAAAGGAAAATTTTATTTTATACGGGTGTTCAAAAATTGAAAACCCCAAAATGGTACAAGAGTAAAGGAATTTATTTGAGAAATTAAAATAAGTTATGGGGAAAGTTGTTAAAAATTTAAAAAGGTAGTTTTTATACCAAAAAAAAAATGGCTCACTTTTATTTTTTGTGATTAAATTTATTTTAATATCAATTTAAATTTTTAATATCAATTTATTATAAAATTTTTCGTTAAGAAACATTTAAAGCTGACGATACGGCTAATGAATTAAAAAAGGAAGTGTCAATAAACTTGTCACTATCAACGCCTACTAGTACAAAAATGTAGAATTAAATTGAAATAAAATTTTAATCACAAATAAAAAAAAAGGGGCCGTTTTTTTAAAATTTATTAGAGACTCCCTTTTTTACGTTTGAACAACTTTTTCTATTTAGTTATTTCCATATTTTTAAAATAAATGCATTTTTACTTGTATTTGAAATTTTTGTTTTTTCAATTTTCTAAACACCGCGTATAAAATATGTTAAATGTTTTACCCCAACTTTTTCCCAAGAAGTAGAAAACCCTTTTTATAACAAGAAATGTTTTCGATTTTTTTTAAAAAATGAAAAGTTTTTCAAAACACCTTTTCCGTGGACACACCAGTACGCCCCGGAAAATGTTAATAGTAAAAAACTGTTTTATTTTAATTTTATGAAAAAAGCACTGTTGAAAAAAAATTTTTTGCTACTTCTTAGAGTAAAAAAATTGGAATAAAAACATTTAACAAATTTTTGAGGCATATAGGCTCCTTAATGAACTGAAAAGAAAGATTAAACGTCCTGTTAGGTATGACTACTAAGATTGGTTGGTTTAAAATTACGAGGCCTTCAAGTAAATGGATAACCCCGGTCCAGCCAATCCGATAACACGTGACATCTTAACCTGTGGATACTAAAATTGGTTGGTTTAAAATTACTTGACGAGATGGTGCTAGTTGCTTCTTACGTTCAGTTGTATTGAAGTACGATTGTTCTTAAGCTGGCTGCTTCGCATACAATACAAATATAATTTTTTTTTGGGTCGTAACCATCAAATAAAAAAACCTCATTCTAAATAAAAACGATAGCTTGCTGGCACCGACCTCTAAAAAATTGTATTAGTTTTTTGTTGGTTAATTTAATGTATATTGTTAAAAATATATTACCTAACAAAGCCAAAGTTTTTAAAAGCGGCGAAGGACAAAAAAGGTCGTAAATTTATAGATAATAAAATTATTTCCATTAAATATCAGGCAGCAAGGTTTATGATTTTGTTTACTTTTTAGCTCAGTGTACCCCAGGAGATTCTAAAAATGATGGCTGCAATACTTGTCATTGTTCGGAAACGGGATTATGGCTCTGCACCGAGAAATTATGTCTTAAAAAGCGCGAAGGTAGGAGCAATTTTTTTTTACTTATATTTTGTTTTATTGCGTACCATACTTTAAGTGTACCAAAAGGGGTACACCAGCAACCCTTTAATAAACTTTTATATAAAAAACCGTTAGCATCCTTATCTTACCTGCACATAGCCGCCGGCAGGGGGTTCAGGGGGTGTCCGTCGACCCCCCCTGGGTTTTTAAAAATTACTTAAAATAAAACAATTTGCCTAGGAATTTAAATAAGTATGATTACTATTTAGGAATTAAAGTTATATGTATGTTATACAGTAAAGCGCAGAGCACTGCGAACATAGGACGATCCTAGACGATTTTGGATGTACCTAAAAACGCCGCACGCATTGCTTATCGATCAATAATTTTCCAGCGAACAATTCAATACGTTTATTTCTGAAATAGTTCTTTAGTATCGAACGCTCGACAGCAATAGTTGACTGTGTCGATTATTTTGACCAAAAAATTTTTTTTTAATAATAGTTATTAATAATGGATGGTTTTCGAACTGGAAGACAAACTTAAATTATTGAATGGAATACCGTGGAAATCCTTTAGGGGAATTGGGGAATTATTAATTAATTTTTTTCTAACCAGGCCGACTCCCACGATTTCCACTATTTACCGAGTCATTAAAAACTTTCTAACATTTGATTGTTTAACTCCAAAAAACATAAACATGATAGTGCCTCAGAAAAAACAAAAAAAGGGAAATGAAAGAAATTATGGTAGTGGCAAGTGTTATTAAAAATCCTACAGTTTCCATTAATACAATTGCCCAAAGGTTTTTTTTTAGAGAAATCAGTGAAAGAGTGTTTAAAAAAAATTATACCGATCCTACAAAGTAAGAAAAAAACCCAAAGAAATTTTCCTTGATGATCATTTTGACGAAGGCAATTTTTTGAAACTGTAATGGAAATGAAAATAAAAGAAAATTTTATAAGAAACATTGTTTTTTCTTTGAATGACATTTTCACTTCATGGTCTCACCCAACGATTTTTTTTCTGAGGTCACGTAAAATTAAATTTATGGTTTCCAGGGGAATAGGGGGTAAAACACAAGAATTGCAATTACAAATTGGGAATTGGGAATTTAGGATTATTACCTTAACATTCTAGCAAAAAAGGGTTTTTAAAATTTGGTTTTGTTTGGCTCAAGAAGGTGGTTTATTTGATATCTTTTATAATTTTAAAAAGAGTTTTTCTTTTTTTATTTATGAATGCATTTAAAATTTTTTTTTAAAAATATCTTCTACGTTCCATTATTTATTTGAGAAAATTATTTTATTTTATTAGGAAAAACTGTTTTTTTTTAAGCGAAAAAGATGCGGCCGTAAGCAACTAATTTTAAATTTATGACTGAAAGAAATCAGATCGAAGTCGGTTGACGCTAGCTAGCTCCTGCTACTTGCCTATAAACACTGCATCCTCTTATGAAAATAAAAACGTGTAAACAACTAAACTGGACAGATAATTCTTCCGAATTTATCACCGCACTCCCCACCAGTCCTAACCAAAAATGCGCCACGGAAAAACAGAGGGAAGTTGAGATACAAGCCACAAAATTATTATTGGTATTTTAGAATTAGGTACATCCAAAATTGTCCAGGAGCCTCCTATGTTCGCAGTACGGTGCGCTTTACTGTATGTATATGGGTTTTTAATTCAATTAATTCTAGACTAGTAAATTGACCTAAACTTTTTGAGCCCCCCTACATTTTTCTGGCGGCGGCCCTGTACCTTCATTATGGCATGCATACTCCGCTCCGTATAAAATAACATCATATAACTTAAGGATATCCGCCTGTATCGTTTAATTTTTATTCTAGTTTTTATCTTTTACATAAGGCTTACTTAGGTCTATTAATATAACAATACGGCCGAATAATGATCGCGTTGTTAAATTTAGCAATGGACTTAACAATTGTTAAAAGTTAACAACAGTTTAGAATGTTTAACAAAACGTCATTGTCAGTGTTATTCAATGACTTTAGTAGGCAACCTGACAAAATCAAACATTTTGTTAAACATTCTAAACCGTTGTTAACGTTTAACAATTGCTAAGTCCATTGCTAAATTTAACAACGCGATCATCACTCGGCCGATAGACACAGTGTATTTAGTTCTGGCAGTGGCGGCTCGTGGTCAATCTTTCGGGGAGGTCATTAGTTAAAATTTCAAATGCATATGGCTTAACTGATGTTTATTTAAAAAAAAAACAATTTAAGGCATTTTATTTCACACAAACGTTTACTCCAAAGAAAAAACAAGAAAGAAAATTTAAAAATAAATGATTTAGCAAGATTATTTTATTTGAAGAATTATATTTCTATTTATTAAGAAATATAACAATATAACAAATAATATGCATGGACATCTGTTTAAACAGAAAAATTGCACAACATATTCTAAAAAAAAATCTCACACCCGACAGTAAGTAATATTGCTATGCCAGAGGTATGACGGCAACTTAAAAATAGGCATATTTATATGATAAAAAATAAAAAGGGTTACTTAACTTACCTTAATAGTCATAAATTTTAGTATTTCTTCTGTCTTTGGCACTTTCAAAATGATTGATTACTTCTTCATTGTAATTTGCAATATTATTTATAAAGACATTTTTAATACTTTACATGGCCAACGCAGAGAGTCTACCTTCCCCCATTGTGTTGCGTAAAAATGTCTTTATTCTATTTAATGTAGAAAAGCATCTCTCGCTCTCTACAGTTGTCATCGGTAACGTACACAAAATTGTCAACAAATGCACTGTTTCCGAATTTACATTACAAAAACATACACCAACAAAAAATAAATTTCTAAATTCGTATAAAATCAGTTCTATAATAACCGTATAACAAACAAACATCCTTTTCGCGGCTGTTGGCCCAGATCATGCGATTACACTGCTTCGGAAAGCAATTAGATCGGGAAACTCGACTCGGCTCCGTTTAAAACAATGCGGTCAATGGAGGCAGGCAGCCCGGTTTTTGGCCAACAAACGAAACCACCGATCTGAAGATCGCTGCGCGAAAATTTTTGGGAATCAGTAATCGATCAACGAGTTTATATGCTTAAAAATAAAGGAAAATTTAAAAAATTAAAAAAATTTTTTTCATTTATAACATTATTATGTTTTTGTTCGGAAATATTAGTCAAAAATATTGGTAGGTCATTGACCAAATGACACAATGGAGGAGCCGTCACTGAGTTTTGGTCCTTTCTGAAACATTATTGGATAAATGCCACCCGTTCCTGGCTACGGTTCAAATATTTATCGCCCATTTAATTTTGTCTATTTTTGGTTATTTTGCATCCCGGAAAGTGTACCCTGGGTAGTTTTCTCATGGTTTCATTTTTCGCTTTTGTGTGATTCCTTGTGGGTTTCTTTAAAGTACAGATTTGTGCCTAAGGTTCTACAAACATACACACAAACATACACACAAACATTCATACAAACATACATACAAATATACATATAAACATGCATACCAACGGCCATACGAACAAAAATACACTACAAAAATTCATACAAAAAACATACATACAAAAATTCATACAAACAAACATACATACAAACATACTTACAAACAGCCATACAAACAAACATATATTTAAACATACATACAAAAATTTATACAAACAAAATACAAAAACATCATAAAACATATTAAACATCAAAAAAGCAAAACAAAATACATACAAAGAAACATACAAACATACATACAAACGTACATAAACTTAAAAAAAATTGTGTATTTGTTTGGAAGCCTTGATAGATTTATCATATGTAAATATATTAAAGTTCCAATAATAATACATACAAAAGTGTCTCATTGATTACCTCTCTTTTTAAGTCGATTAAAAAATACAAGTGTTATAAAAGAGCTAATTTAAGCACATCTGGTTGCAAAAATAAAGCCGTTAATTTTGTAAATGGTCACTTATATACTTACAAGTCCAATTTTAACATGTTCTACAATCTACCAGGCCATTTAAAAAAGAGCTTTTAATAAAAGTCTGAACAGAAAATTTTTGGGACATGCAGACAAGGTGAAAATAAGTAAAATTATTAAAAAACTTTTTTATGTTGGTAACGTTTTTCTAGCGGTAGTGACACAAAAAAAGGTAAAATGAAAATTTTTAATGTATTCAAAACTGGATACATAGGAAAACAGTTGTTTTTCTAAAATTATATCTAAAATTAGGTTAGAATGTCTAACTCGTTCTACGATTTATTTCAGCCGCTGCTGGATGTTCCCCTGGAGATACTAAAAATGATGGTTGCAATACTTGCCACTGTTCTGAAACTGGTTTGTGGCTCTGTACAAAGAAATTTTGCCTTAATCAAGGATAAGGTTAGTAAAGATTTACCTTTTTTTCATCTTTAATTAAAGTGCTTTATTACAATATCGATTACTTGATTCTGATAGGTTCTATTATACCTTAGCAAAACTCTATAGAGACACAAATAGTACCGGATCGGAATTATCTGCTTACTGTTATATAGAACTTATTAAAATAAACAACATTTTTAAATACTTTTTTCCAAAATAATGAAAAATAAGGAACTTACATTCATTTAGTGTGTCGAATACCGTTCTGTCTTAAGTAAGCTGTCACCGCCCAGGAAGTCTTTGGACTGTAGTGCTTGGATACGTTGAACGTGATTTTCCCGCACTGTTGTCCCCACTTTTTTTTACTTAAACCGACCTGAATGCACTCATCCGAGTACTTGGGTCCAGAATGAGACCGCAAGGTAAACCGTCGCACGTACAATCTCGAAACAGCTGTCGCAGATTAACAACACTCTCCATAAATGAGAAACATATCCAAGTATATATTGTTTTTGGATTGTGCCGTTTTCGCGATTTAAAATTGTTTTAAAATTAAATTTAACCCTCGCCTCGTCGGGTTAAAGCACTGATTCATAATGCGTGATTAACAAGACAAAAAACAAACGTAAATAAGAAATAAACTATCTTTTTATGCCCTCGCATTTTCAAATAAATTTATGTACCTTTCTTATTTTTGAGTTTTTGAAAAAAATGTTGCTTATTTAAACGAGTTTTATACACAGTTAAAAAAGCCTGAACTTAGGAATCACTCTGTATGATATATAATAATATGTAAATAAAAGTATTGCCAATGGGTTGCAAAAATTAAAATTGGTCAAAGCTATGATTAATTTTAGTTATCATATTTTTTTCAATACTCTTACTATTTGCTAACTAAGAAAATAAATCTTATTTAAAGGTATTAAGCCTAAAGAATATGCAAACAATACGGGAGCCAAAGGAGGTATCGTGGCCGTTTGAGGACCTTTTAAACAAATAGGTGTTTCTTACGTATTTTGAGCTGCTGAATCCGAATCTTCGCTGAATTTCACAAACAGTGGTCGGAAAATTTTTATTGACATATTCATTTTTTAAAACGCTATGGTTTGTAACCTACCTAGAAAATAATATAAAAATCCGTAACTGGACATGCGCTTTTAAATAATTCTAAACGGGTTAAGTTCTAGTTCTGAATTAGTTCATTTAATGACCCGCCTAATGCCCCGTTTTCAAAGTAATTACGTTATTAGCATTTTTTTATTTAGCCATTATACTCTATCTTCCAGAGCTGGGACGGATCCTGCAAAAAAGAAATTGATTTACGGAACCGGATTCCCGTAAAGGAATCGGATCGCCAATATGAATCACGATTCATTTTTTAAGGAAAAAAGGAATCGAATCCAGGGAATCAATTTCTATTTATTGGATCACGAATCGGGACCATCTTTAATTTTTATACTTACGAATGATAACTATGATATGATGAATTTTAGGCTTATTTTAAAGTGCTGTAACTTTCAATTTTGGATATGTCATTTCTAAAATCAACATGAAAAAATCCTTAGATGGAACATTTTTTTGAACTGTATTCTAAAACTTGCGATGCTAGACCTTCATAAGGTTTTTAATGTGATTCTTAAGATAACCTTAGGCAACTTTTACCGTTTAATAATTTCTTTGCTTGCGGGACATAAAAATCTATTAAATTATAAATTCATGTTTGTAAGACACCCTAAATCCCTGAATAGTAATAAAATATCCCATTTAAAATTTCTTTGGGGTTATCTTAAGGATAACATATTAAAAAATTCTAAAGATCGAGCAATCAAAACTTTTAAGATCAATGCAAGTAAAATTAATGCACACTTTTTGGTTGCGAGCAAAAATGTTTCATTTATAGTCTAGAAAAAAGTGCAAAACCCCGCATTTTTTTTAAAATGCATAGATTTGCATAAAATTTTAGGGTTTAGCTTAACTTACCCGCCTCTTTATTGCGAAAACCTATAAAACTATACATTAAAGCTTAAGTTAAGTAAAATTTGACTTAAATAAGTTAAAGTAGTATTTTGTTTCCGTAAAACATTATTTAAAATATTTCAGCCCTTAAAAATCACCTCCTATTATGATTTAAAAACAATTCTTTACTCTAAAAAATTAACATATTATCACAGTGTTTTGCTTGAAAATTTGGGATTAGGCTTAGCTTACCCTCCTCTTTAAAATATCCATTATACTAAAGGTTGCTTTTTATTTTGTAGGGGTGAAACTACCCCTTATTGCAAAAACCTTTAAAATGCTCATCACATAAAATTAGACTCAAAAAAATTTAAAAATAAGTATTAATTTTTTAAAACATTATTTAATATATTTTAACCTTTAAAAACAAACCCTTATTATGATTTAATAAAAAAAAATTGTTTAACTCTGAAAAATTAACATATTTTCACAGAGTTTTCATTAAAAAATGTAACTGCTCAAAAGTATTACTCATTTAAATTTATATTTTTTTTTCTTTAAAAATCGACCCTTACAATATTACAGTGCAAAAAATAGTACAAAACCGCGGATTTTTAAAAAATGCATCAAATCGCTTTAAGCATGCTTTAAAAATTTTTAGATTTTTCAGCATAACTCCTACAGTTTTTGTCATATTTTTTTTGTTTTTAAACCATTTTGTTGGTTTGTTCCAGAGCTATAAGGTCATATATATTACAACTGTTTAAAACCCTCACTTTTTTAAAGGGGTTAGTTTAAAGGGCTTAAACAAGGTAGTTCCTGTCTATACAGATGCGTTTTAAACGTTTATATCTCACTTAATTTTCGTCATAGAGTAAATTAAAAAAAGCGAAATATTTGTAATTAAAAAAGCTACAATTTGATACTTGGTTATTTTTATGTATCTCCCTTTGTTTTCGAGTTATTTTCAAAAAAAAGTTTTTTTATTAAACTTAATTTTCACTTGCAGCTCCATTTTTTTCAAAACTAAGCCATTTAAATTGTTTAAAATTTTAAAATGTATTTATGATACCGAAGATTTTTGCACTCAAAAAAATTTGGTCTAACCTTATTTAAATCATAACTCACTCAACTTTTATGATACATATCTTTTTTTAAGAAAGGCCTTTGCAAATGATTTAAAAAAGTTATTATTAGTTTTCCTTAAAAAATACGTTAATTTTGTGTTATTTGCCTTTAAATTTTTAAAGTTTTGTGTTTGATATATAACAGATAACTTTTAACAAACCAGAACTAAGTTTGTATTGGTAACACAGCAATTACAAAAAACAATTTTATTCGTTTTTTTAAATGCTACATTTTTTTATTTACAGTTTTTTTAATAAAATGCATACCTATCGAGTTATTTCCAAAAAACCGATTAAAAACGTTGATTTTATTGACGAAAAACCTCAACTTTCGATCGCCAATAACTCAAAAAGCATTTATGCATTTTACAAAAAAATTGCTAAGAAATATATATAAAAAAAATCCACCTCCGAGATGGTTTGGCAACCACCCCCAAGGAAAGGCGCCCTTAGAAAGGATATAGATTTTGATCCTTGGACTATTCCCTACCCACTGTCAAAATTTCAAATCATTCTATGCAGTTTAAAAAAATTGCTAGGCAAAATGGTTTGTTTCCTGGACCATTTAATGTTGATTCTTCAGACCTAACAAACAAAATTTTTTTTTTTTTTTGCTTTGGTTGGCTTTGCACAAAGGAATGCATACAGCCATACATTTAACGTATTATATTTAAGTTTTTTTTAAACCAAATAATTATTTAATGGTATCTGTAAAGAATCTATACGAAATAAAATAATTAGTATACAGAATTATTATAATCTAAAACCATTTTTAAGAAATATAATGAAAAAAATACACTTCGAAATGTCCTTGGGAATGCTTGCGAAGAATAAAACATGCATGAAAGGGCACCGCTTTCACGCCTAGTGGTCTATTTCTAGGCGACTTTGATAAAATTGCAGGCAAAATGTTTGTTTCCAGGATAAAGGAGCAAAAAAACAATATATTTTAGTTAAAAATCACATGTTAGATGTGATTTCGATTTTAAAGGCAGATGTTTCAAAATTTTTAATCTTTATTTCTGAAAATCAATTTGATGTTGATTAGAAATCTTAGGTCAAAATTTGAAAATTTAAAATGGGACATTCAAAATGGCGGATTTTGGCATTTATAAACCAATTTGTCTCGAATTAGAAATATAAGAAATCGATTCCATTCGAAAATTATATAACGAATCCATATCACGGATTTATTTTTAAAGAGTAATCAATTTCTGGATTCGATTTCTACCCAGCTCTGCTATCTTCTAAACATTTAAATTTCCAACTAGTCGAAGCTTTTAGGGCAATAGATATTAATTATGGTAAATTGCTGTACGATCATGTGGGTTCTGAAAGATCACGCAACATTTTAAATACTATTTAAATTTAGGTTTTAACGCCCAAATATCATAATACAGGATGTTTCTTCAGAATTGCAAAGGATGTCACAAACAGACTCCTCGGATGAAAATACGAAAAAAAATCCTATAACCATCCCTGATTTTCTTAAGTTTTAAACCATAGAGCGGTAAAGTTGCATAAAATTTGGAAAGGATGTTAATGTTCTCTTAGGCTTTCTTGCGACATTATTTGTTATCATTTAAAAAATTGATGCTATTAGCCGTTACTATGTGGTAATTAACATCATGAAGAACACTGATAAAAAAAACTACTATATTTTTTACCACTAAAATATATTCAAATTATTGTTACTGCAGTTTCAACTCACAGAGGCATTTTCAAAAAATTTTTTCAGACTAAAGTATCAATAAAAAATAAGGTGAATTTTACCTAAGGGTAAATATATAAAGGCGGCGGAGCAATTAACAGTTTATTATGGTTTGGCGACAGAACTAGCGGGGAAAAACAATTGGGTTTGGTCACAGATGTACATTATTATTTTTAGGATTCCAGAAAAGTTTATGACTCTTTGGTTGGGAAAATGTAATATTTTAATATTATTTAAATTAGGAATTTTTAATTTAAATAATATCGAAATATTAAACATTCAACCAAAGGTCATAAATTAAACTATTTTGGAAAACCCTAGAACTACAAAGGCAATAAAAATAATAATGCACATCTGCTTAATGACCAAACAGAATTTGTATTTTTCCCGCTATTTACTGTCGCCAAACCATAATAAAGTGGTAATTGCTCCGCCGCATCCTAAGAATATATTTACCACTTAAGGTATGTTTTCTTCCACGCGGCCGCCGCATGCGTCTAACGCGCTACGTTAGCGGCAAAGCACTCCTACTCATGTTTTTAAATGTGCCTGGTTTCTTCCAAGCGGCCGTCGTATGCGTCCGCTGTCAACGACTGCGATCAATAACACCTACACTACACTATTGTAGGTGTTATTGCTGCGATTGATACGACTGGACTGCTGAAAAAGCAGTGTAGTCGCAGTCGTGTCTGCGACTGATATTTTGTTTGTGTTGTTTTGTGTGAAATGTCCGGTGTTTTTTTTAATTGTTAAAAATTGAAACTTTATTTTTTAAATGAGATCCTGGATTTTCTATTACGCATTTTAAGAGCTTTTAAGATCCCAAATCCAATGATGTTTTGCACTTATTCAAAAAAATAAGTTTAATGTTTTCCCAAGATCCTGCCAAAAATATATTGTCTGACTCTCTCTAACATATGGTTTCTTATGAAAATTGCCATTAATATAAATTTTTCGAATAAGTACAAAACATTATTGGTTTTGGGAACTTAATAGCTCCTAAAATACATAATTAAAAAATCCAGGCCCATATTTAAAAAAAACAGTTGATGATGACAGCTCAAAGACGAAACGTCGGTGTATAAATCTAATAACACTATCTTGTAGAACAGAAAACGTAGCAATGGAAATGTAAAAGTTATTTTGTTACATCGATTCAAATAAAGTCATAAAAAATAAAAACGAAATTGCGAATAATCGGTTTTTTCCAAAAGTAAGTATTCAAAAAGTTTAAAGTTCTAAGGTGGCATTTTGATTAGCATCATATTGCGCAACTTTGCCTTCATTTAACCGACCTCGTATCTCTTCAAGTTTCCGAGATCCTAATGATAAGACTCGAATTTGGTACACCCTGTACAGATTTACCTTAATACAATGGCTAATTTTTCGTCTGGGGTTATTGGATATTCAACTCTGTTGTCTGGGTCGGACTTTATATCGTCTTTTATTAAGCAAGAATAAAACTAAACTCTGCTTTATTCAGTCTAAAATATTTTCTAAATTTTACTTCATCCTGTTGAAGATGTCATTTATTAATGTAGTATAACAACCCTCATCGCGTCTTTGCTGAAATATTGGATTTATAGGGCATTGCTATGTTTCAGATTGGCTAATTGTAATAGTATTTCGTCATCCTCTTTTTTCTTCTAATAATAAATATATTGCTAGATCATCCATAACGATTCTTACCAAAGATTATTCCCTTTCACTAATAATTTTGCTATCGCGAGTTTGAGCCGCGGTCCTAAGAAACCACCTGATTAAAGGGCGGCCGCATGCATTAGTCGCATTGCGGCGGTCGCATTGCGGCGGTCGCATGCGACCGCCGCGTGGAAGGAAACATACCTTTAAAGGTATAAATTCACCTTATTTTTGTATTGATACTTTAGTCTAAAAAAATTTTGTTTGAAAATGACTCTGTGAGTTAAAACTGCAATAACAATAATTGTGAACATATTTTAGTGGTAAAAAACATAGTAGTTTTATTTATCAGTGTTCTTCATGTTATCATCTGCTACACTGAAAAAGATATGAAACCTACAATCCTCAGTAGTTTCTTAATTGTGTCTTTTACTGGGGTTAAAGTTTGCAAATTAAGAAATGGTTTGTGAAGGCTGTTGTTATGACTTTAAAATACGTTTTTTACCGCCTATTTGTATTGGTAACTTTGTATTGCAGACATGTATTAATTTTTTATTGAAAAACGGCAAAATTTACAAAAAAAAATGCACGAAACAAATAAAAATCTTAATAAGTTAAGCCTACATAAACCATTTATTAAGTTGCAAATTTTGAACACAAAAAAAAGATACAATGGAAAAACCATTAAGGGTGGTAGACTTCAATATTTTTTGAGGCTAATTGATAATTACAAATGTTATTTTGGATGGTAAGAACACCTTACAAAATACCTGTCTCAAATTTCATGACCTTATGTTTCCCACCTTTATAAATTTTAATTTTTTTTAACGTTACTGCCCGATAGTTCAAAAGTTAAAAAGTTTTGGAAATACAGGTCGCAAAATAAAGGTTGGAAATAAATTTACCAGTGGGTTCCTTAGTAATTTTTTTTTCAAATATCGTTTTGCTCTACAAATATTCGTTTCTAAGTTGGAGGGTGTTACAAAATTAAGAAAAAAATAACATTTTACTTTAATGCCTTTAAACGTTAACAAAATAAATAAATAAAATTTATTAGTGCGGTACTAATAGTAAAAAATGACTTTCTGGTTTCCTCAGGGGCGTACGTATAGATATTACCGTAGGATTTTTTTGTTATATGGTACGCTACTGGTAAACTTATTTTTGGATGATTTTTTAAAATCTGATCTGCCCCTTAAATTTTGGTTGAACCTCTCTTTATTTTTTGGTAATACAGTCTTTTTTAAATACCATTTTTTCCATTTTGTACACGAAAAAAAAATTGAAAAATAAACAAAAATGTAAAAAACACGAATATTTTTAGGTATGTATTAACTGATTTTTAAAAACTTATCACATGAAAATCGAATAAAGACCTTTAAATAAAATACTACAAATTAATTACCCATAATAAATATATTTACTATTAACTTACAAACTTAAAGTAATTATCAATTATACCAAAAACACTTATTTAAAATAATGGCCAAGTTTCAATCCAAAAATATTGGCCTCTGAAGTACTGAGATTTAAAATAAGACAAAGTTTTTTTTTTAATTTGGCAAGTTTTTTACTGATCTATATCCCTCTCTTTTTCTTTATACACATGGTTTTTTTATTAGTACAGTGGATCACTAAAAAAACTTGCCAAGTCAAAAAAGGACTTGGTCCAATTGTAGATCTCAGTTCTGCAAGACGTCCAAATTTTTGGATAGGAACTTGGCGCTTACTTTACATTAGTGAATATGGAGTATAATCCAACCTGCATTTTTAATTCTAAGAAAATTATGATCCCAGAAACTCGGGTTCAATCAGATTGCATAAAATTCTGATATATCCTCTAAATATGCGATATTAGGTCCTGTTTTCGAACGTTCCAAGAAAAAAGTACAGTTTAAAAAAAAAATTCTTACTTACACACCAAATTTTATATGTCTACTTCCTCGGGAAGTGTTTTGAAATTTTGTGAGAGTCAAT
>JAHBCN010005590.1:0-54286 GCA_019359885.1 Listronotus oregonensis | reverse complement strand
AAAACGGTTTCCAATTTCCACGAACCTATCCGAAAATAGTTCGACAATATCTACCTCTTCTGCGAGTATTGGTAGTGATGTTCAGATAGATCTTGTACATCCTGAAGAAATGTCCAAAATTTAAACCTTATTAGGAGCTGCTGCCATAATACGTAGTGCAATGGCTTTATGTCAACCCAAAATTGAATTTCCAACATGTACTTGTGTGAAAGAAGGCCTAAAATGTTGTAAGAAGTGTAAATCTCGTTCTTGCAATAACATTATTAAAGATTTTGAGGCAGAAATGAATTAAATTTACAAGGAATGCTAATAATGAAGTGCATGAATAACTACTTACATATTACATTTTTGGGTCTGGTAACGAAAATCACCCACGGAAATGGACGATTTTTAAAATTGCAATGTAAAATATACTTTAAATATTACTATTTAAGATAAAAAATGCGGATAAAGTGGTTTTCACCAAGAAAAGCGCAATAAAAAATCTATAAATTGGTCATTGTTTGACATTTTATTTGAACCATTTACGATTTATATGTAATAAATACATGCACTGCTTCAAGAGGTTTACAGTGTTGCTAAACGGAAATATTAGTTTATATTGAAAAGCTTTGCCATTACCATAAGGATAATTTTTATTAAATCAAAAATATTTGAAATTCGAGCCAGTTACAAATATAATTAGGAAAAATAAAAAGCCGCTTTAACTAACCAGCTCTAATCATGACCGACCAGAACGGCGCATTTATAATAAAGAAAATTTACAATTTAACGAGGAAAACCCAACCGGAACTAACTAAGACCTAACCAGAAATGGGAAAAATAGTTTGAAAGTTGTTGTTTGTTAGTTCTTTACTTTTTCTATAAAAAACAACCTTCAATAATAACAAATTATTAAAAAAAATCTGACAACATTGCTTATTCAAGCAGCATTCAGACACGTCAAAGAACGGTATCATCATCTCTTTATATGGAAAAAAGAAATTATATATTCCTGTTTAAAAGACGTTTAACGAAGCCCTAGTTTTATTTTTCAAATTTTAATTAAAAGACTTTAAAAGCATCCGCAATTTTTGTTGCTCAAAGTGTTCCAAAAAATAATAAAATTTTGAATGCATAATCAAAAAAAAATAACGAATTCCGTGGTTTTTTACCTGCACCCAATAAAAAGAAGTTTAATAGAGTTACTAATTAGGTGGGTAATTAATAACAATGATTGATATTTTTTTTTATGGGTTTAAAAATCTATCCACCTGTTTTGGATATTTGAAATTTTCCTTTTTTAAACAACTTAAGCAGCCCTTAGATCTGCGTTTAAACCTGTCAATAAAACTTAAACTACTACACTTCCACCGGGCTGTAAGATCAGGTGGCAATCGGCCGGCTCCAAGTCGGCGGCAAAATAATGGGCCCGTTAAAAATATCACTGACTCAATATAAAAAGGAATATCATTTTTTTTTATTTTTTAAAAAATGTTTTAAAATATTAGCTACAATTTGTACGCAGCATGTATAATATAAATTTTCAATAGTAAACTTTTTTTTTTCGATTGCCTAAAATTACGCTACTAAAAATAACAATTTGGCCTACTATTTTAAAAACAAAAAAACAAAACGGCTTCAAGTGGGATGTTGTTCGAAGCGCTATTGTGTCTACTTTAACCTAAAAAAAACGGATAGCAGAATATAATTAGAGATATAGCAGTGGAGATGTTAAAAAACGTGTTTAAAAAACCCATTTCTTTTTTGGGTTTTTTCGAAATAAAAAAGTTCTCGAACAAAAAAAATGTCGTAAAAAGTGATTTCGTGTACACGATTATGTTATTAAAGAATCCCATAAGTCTGGTTTGGATCTACGCCGGTTCTTTTTCCGATAATGGATTTTCTTCCAAATTTTACCCACTAGCTATTCATTTTAAAGTAAACAGAGCTTTATTTTTGAATTTCCCCCTGTATTTTTTTAAAAAACGAATATAGCCATTTTGTATTTTTTTTTAAAATTCAATAATCTAACAAAAACAAAAGAGTTACAGCACAGTGACATTTTTTTAAATGGAATACCCCGTATATTTTTGTATCAATAGATGAAATTTTAAAGAGGAATTCGGTGATATAGGGGTTGCTGGATTTATTTCCTGCGGTTCTGCTGCATCTGATGAAAACCTCATTATAAAATTACTCTAAAAAGTAAAAAACGTATTTTTAAAATTCTTGACTTTAAAAAATAGGCAGCCAGGTTTTTTCAGGTAAAACTATCCTTATGGTATCATACAGTTTTAAGTAAATTAAGTATATTTTAAGGATTTTTTTAAGGTCTCTGGTAAGGGTGAGAAAATAGACTAACTTTGCGGTCACTTTTTCTAGATCTGCATGAATTCACTTTTATGTTAAAAAAGTCCCGCAAACCAATAAAAAGTGTACGTCCAATTCCCAGAAATATTAAAAACTGCAGATAAAAAATATAGGAACTTCCAGTAACTTTATCCCGGAGGACATATTTTCAGTAAGATAACGATATTATTTATACCTGTCGTTGTTTTCGGCACATATTCTATGGGATCAATTTCCCAAATGTCGGCTTCCATGTTTCCCTTACTTTTTCTCTTGACACTCATTCTTTTATATTCCTTTTCTGAAATACCTCGTTTTGCTGCTTCTTCGAGACATATCTATAAATAATAAATTATTATTAAGGACATATAAATGTGTTTACAGTTTATATAGTTGTTAGGAATATTTAAGTTAATTTGATAATTTATACGTATTCATAATTATCCCTAGCAGGCTTATTTGTTAACTTAAAAGGGTAAAACTTTGAAAAAAGGTATATATGGTAATGTAGATTAACACTATGTATATAGAAATGATCCAGGGTGTTTCAAAAAATTGTAACATTTTTTTTTTTTTGGTAAAAACTTTAAAAATTCGTAGCAATTTTATTTATGAATTTAGAGAAATAAAATTTTAGTGCAAGGTATACAGTGTGTCCCAAATTGGGCCTACATGTATTGGTAACTCGGGAACCATTAGAGCTACAGTGTTGGTTAAATTAGGAAAGTTTTAGACAATTTAATTGCAAAATTAAATCTGCTTTCGGATTTTATTTATCTTTTAGGTTTTTGAGATAATTAAGAAAAACCAAAATGGTGTTTTTAACTTTTCCTGTAGCTCGAAACACCAATTTTACGGTTTTAAGTTACTAATTATTAGAACACTTTTTAAGAATTTAAGTATAAATATTTTTCTAACTTTATTTGTTTTTGAGAATTTACCCAAACTTTGGATTTTTATACGGACGCCAAAATTGGGTTTTTACATTTTTTTAAAAGAGCTCTTCAAGACCATTGATGTATCACAAGTCTAGGGACTGGCTAATGGAAAAAGTTCCAAAATTCAACCCTGGGAGGGGGGGGCCTTTAGAGTAGGATACGCTAAGGACGTTGTCAAAACTGCCAAGGTTGTGACATTTATACCCACGGAACTCCTTGATGACAGGGAGCCGGGTAAAATCCTCCAGAATCTGGGGATCCAAAACAAGGATCTCAACACAGGTGACTGGAGGCTCATCAGCGCCGTAGTGAGAAACAGGGCATCACCCTTGTATTTGCTATGGACGAACACGCCCCTGAAGGTTGGGCAAGAGGGGCTACCAAGCCTTTCTGGGCCTAAACCCAATCACCTTCGAGGACTGCCCCGCAAACGGGAGTCTGCAGGAACTGCGGGTGCTTCAAGCAAACCTGCAACATAACAGGCAGCCACGGCTGTCCTATGCAGGCTCCTATCTCGTGGAGACGCGGACATAGCCCTCAAAAAGAACCTTGGCTTTTTAAAGGAAAAGTTGGGGGCTTAGGCGGCCGGAGGTAAGTTAATATATGACTCCAACTCTGGAAATGTCAGATCCTGCATATTTATTAAGAAGGAATTACATGCCTTAAAGTAACTGATTTCTGTTCTAGGGACCAGGCGGCGGTAAGGCTGAAATACATCATGGAAGGTGTATGGACTGAAGCTGTCCCTTCCCAACCCTACCTTCCATATTGCAATCGATCCACCCCCAAACGAGGGGAAACCCCCCAGTTGGAGCAACTGTAGGCGCCCCAACCACAGCTCTTTTGGGATGGATGCCAACGGCACCACCGCGGGGAAGAGGATATCAACGGAGAATTCCTTTTAGACTTTTTTTTTTTTTTTTATTTCTGAAAATTTTAGAGGTATTAAATAGGGGGGAAGAACTACTTTTGTGACTAGAGCCCGTAAAGAGGTAATCGCGTTACTTTGGCATCTCCGCGTATACGATCCCGGGGAACTCGGTTTGGGATGTATCTAGAACCGTCGCTGTCTGATCACAGGCACATCTTCCTGGGATCTTTGCATTTCAGAGGCCAATGGGGGAGTACCGTGATCCGGGGAGCACGGACTGGGGCACAAGGAAACTTTGACCATCAACTGCGGTAACGTCAAAACCAGATTAGGAACACTACTGACATAGAGCTTTTTCCGCGAACTACTGGAGGCTATTACAAACTTTTATCAAATAACTGTCCTCTAGTAAAGCAAACCGCCAGGAAAAAGCCTACCTGGTGGAATAACGAACTACTGGAGCTAAGGAAAAACCCGCAGACTGTTCAACAGAGCGAAGAAAACGGGTGAGTGGGATGAACATCAATCTGCACTCACCGAATAAAAAACGGGTCCGTGGCCAAATTTTGGATTCATGGAGGAAAATATGCCAGGAGGTTGAAAATACCAGCACGGCAGCCAAACTCCAAAATCCTGTTAAAAGATCCGGTCAAATCCTTTGGCACTCTAAAAAAACCAGATGGAACCATTCTCTGAAACGACAGGGAAACATTGGAGATTTTGCTCCAAACACATCTACCAGGATCAAGAGAAACCAACTTATGAGACCTACCCAGACGTCAATGTTCCGAATATTCGGCCCACAAGAAGCGACTGGGAAGTAGCAAAGGGTAACCTACGAAAAAATCAGTGGGCAATTGAATCATTTAAGCCTACAAAGCACCTGGACCTGATGGGATAATCCCAGCCCCATTACAGCGGGGAAAGCAAACCCTAGTTCCACTGCTTTGCAAACTCTTCCGTGCAAGCCTAGCTACGAGCTATTTGCCAAAGGGCATAAAGAGACAAAAATGGTCTTCATTCCAAAGCCGGGTAAGGACGTCCAAGGCAAAGGGACTTAGACCAATTACATTGTCGCCTTTTATAAAAAAACTGGAAAAACTGATCGACAGGTATTCAGGGAAAACTCTCTTACAGAAAAAGGCCACTCCCACAAAAACCAACATGCCTATCAATCAGAAAAACAGCGAATCTGCTCATCATCAACTGGTGACCAGATTGAACTGCACTGAACAACAAGGAAATCCACTTGCTGCATTTCTTGACATTGAGGAGCTTTGATCAACCTCCTTCAACTCAATAGCCGGCCGCCAAATAATGTTAACTTTTCCATTTGAGGTGGATAAACAACATGTTCTTGGCAGACGAGCGCAAGCAACGTTATTCAGCGAAACAATGGAGGTGTCGGTGGTCAAGGATGCCCACAGGGAGGGGTTCTATCCCCACTACTGTGGGATATGGTTGTTGACGAACTCCTGGTGGAACTGAATAATAATGGCTTCTATACCCAGGGGGATGACATCACTAAATTGCGGGGAAGCCAAAACAACCTCGGAGCTTATGAAAAGGGCACTGAGAATTGTGGAGGGATGGTGCAACAAGGAAAACTTTCTTTAATCTTGGCAAAACTGCGCTAATACCCTTCTAGGACGAAGGAAGCTGGATGATTTAATATCTCCTCACTTTTCGGTACCACACTCGGCATGTCCAGGAGGTAAAGATCTTGGATTAACTTGGGTCTGTTTAAACCCGGAATCCCATATGCAGAATGTGATTAATAAGGGTGGCTTTAAAAGGCTACCAAAAGAGCTGTGGGGAAGAATTTTGGGGTTTCAGCCACGCATAGTGCACTGGTTGTCACTGCTGTGGTAAGACCCATGATAACCAGGTTCAACTATCTGGTGGCCAAAAATAGAAAGAGAAAAGCGAGCTGGAGTTATCCAAACTCCAGCGACACTTCTCGGTATAACGGGGCTATTAGAAGCACTCCAACTGCAGCCAGGAAACCCCTTTCTAAGCCTCCCCCTCTTGGTATAATTATTAAGGCGGAGGCGAGGATTGGGGCATACAGGCTGAAATGCAACCACTGGTGCTCTGGGTTCCCTAGGACACCCAGAATAACGAGCAGTATCACAAACCCAATATTGGAGATAGGTGATAGAATGCCAAAACGGATAAAACCCCACAGACCATACAAAACCCAGCTTACCTGGGGGGTAGTGAGCGATCTCCTGGTCAGTCTCGGGAATTTGGTTTGGTATACCGAGGATCCAAGACTGAAATGGAGCCGGCGCAGGAATACATGGTATGACCCCTGGTTTAATGCTTATGCTTCCCGGGGAAATATGCCCCCCAGGCGGAAATATATGCCATTGAACTTTTTCCAAAAGAGAACTTGAGGGAAGATATAGGGCAGGGACATTACTATCTTCTCTGATAGGTCAAAACGGCCAAAAAGCTTTGGCATCTCAACAAGTCAACTCCAGGTTGGTTTGGAACTGTCTGAAGCCTCCTAAACCTGGCTAACCACAACAAAGTTACACTTTCCTGGGTGCCAGGACACAGGGGAAACAGGAAAAAATGCAGACTCCTGGGGGGCGAGGGCCCCCCAACAAGTTTGTGGGTCCTGAACCTGTTTTTGGGAACCCAAAGCCTCGGTTCGTGGCCATGACTCGGTGGATTCAAACACAACATCAGTCATACTGGAACCACATTCCAAGGCAAAATACCAAATCAATGTGGGGAAACCAAGACAAGTAATTCTAAACTAAATAGGAATCAGATTAGAATAGTGACAGGATTAAAACCGGACACTGCACCCTAAAAAAAAACATATGAACACTTGGGCATCTATAGAAAGAACCCATTTGCAGACTATGTGGCGAAGAGGGAAGAGACAGCCTCTCACATCATTATGAGTGCCCTGCACTTACAAAACTAGAAAAATCAAAACCTCATGGTGGACACTAACCACCAGGAGGCTGGAACCAGAAAAGAACAGTAAAAGGGCACACACCTGTCTAAGGTGTCAAACCTTTTAACTGAAACAAAACACAAAGATACAACAAGCCCTGTAGGCTGAGGGTCGAGGCGGACAAAACCTCAACTTGTGTATTTAGTTTATCAATCAATCAATCAATCAGTCTAGGTTTTTTTATTGTTGTTTCTAAAAACGATAAATTTTTTATTTGATAGTATTTAGACTAGATTTGCAATGGCCGTCCGTTTAAAAAAAAACAAATAATACGCATCTTATAATTTAAATAAAATTCAAAATTAGCGGCATCTTATTTCTCGTTTAGAAACCCCCTTCAACAAAAATTCAAGGTTTGATTATTTTTAGTATTTACAATAATGGCTCTTTAATTATTTCAATGATGAAAAGGTGACTATGCTAAAATTTTTTTAAATTAACAGAAATACAGAACCCGAGCCCTTGCAAAAGAAGAACAATTTGGGACCAACCTAACCAAAGACATTTTGGACTTAGTTACAAACTTGTTAGCCTATGGATCTTTCTAAACCGAACCCCCAAAAGTTATACAAAAAAAAAGCAAGAGAGGCAATTATAATAAAACGTTAGAGATGATCCCACAACATGGGTTAGAAAGTGGAAAACAGACAACAATTCCTAAGTCATCTGTGTGTCTTTAAAAAACCGTTTTCATCCATACATCCACGTATTGTCCAGGGTTTCCCAGGGGAATGATTTCAATAGATGAATCCCTTTAGTCAATGGTTTATTACTAAATGTTCAACAGATACCCAATTTCCAATCCAAGGTTCTTTGGACAGACGAAACCCGATTTACAAATTGTGGAATTTTTAATAGGCACAATTATCACTGCTGGGATACAGAAACCACATAATTTAGAAAGAAAGACGGCTACAAACACGGTTTGGCTTTAATGGGTGTGGCATCTTTTGGAATTTAAAAATGCACCTTTTTACGTTTCACAATTAGATAAAACATTTATTTTTTGTTTTAGAAACCGTTTAATTAACCATTTATTTTAAAGAAACTCTGAATAGATACAGGTATTTGTTTATTCCCAAGAACAGATTTTAGGCCATTAGAAATACAGTTCCGCCAAATGAAATGAAAAATTTTGTGGTTTCAGCATGACGGATGTCCAGCGCACAGTACCAGGGAGGTGATGGGGTCCTTAGAAATACCTTTAAGCCAACATTATTCTAATAATGGGCCAATTGCTTGGCCAGCTAGATCACCGGACATCACACCCCTTATTTTTACCTATGGGGACATGCAAAAAATAAGGTGTACAGTTTTTTCCGCCCGAAACTAGGCTGGAACTAGAACACAGGATACGGGTGGCCCCATCAACCGAAACACGTTATGGTAACCCGGGAAGGTGTTGGAAAAATGGAGAAATGTGTGGAAAATGGAGGAAGACATTATTGTAATTTTATTTTCTTGTTTACTGGGTACATTTTTGTTTTACAGTTGTGTTTAATTATTTATTTTAAAGGTAATATTAGAAAGTATTAATTTTTTTTTTAAAAAACATCACTTTTTTGGTTTAAATTTTGAATTTCGCTCTCCAAAAGATCCATAGGGTAACAAAATTTATCACTAACGGCCGTTTGCACCACTGTGGTTTGGGAGTTTTAAGCCCTTCTTAACCTAAGTTGCATTTGGACGGTGTCAAAATTATTATACATTCAAAACGTCCCTTAGTTAAGAAAACAGAAAACCACAACGGTGCAATTGGCCAAAAATCTTAAATGTCTATGGTTAGGTTGATGCCGCTCCGAAGCCTATCATTTGTTATGAAACGGGGCGGCCATTACGCAGTATAGTCTAAGCCTAGTATCAAATAAACAAAAATTATCGTTTTTAGACTTGTGATACACCAATGAAAACCTCTTGAAGAGCTCTTTTCAAAAATGTAAAAATTCAATATGGTGTCCGTATGAAAACCAAAGTTTGGGTAAATATTTCAAAAACAAATAAAGTTAGAAACATATTTTTACTTAAATTAAATTCTTCCTAAAAAAGTGTTCTAATAATGTAGTAATTTAAAAACCGTAAAATTGGAACTGCGAGTAGTGATGGGAGACAGGCTTTCTTGCGGTCTTGGTCTTGGTCTTGCAGCAAGACCAAGACCGAGACAAGACCAAGACCCCTTTTTCGCTTGCAAGACCAAAAACCGGGGGGATCAAGACCAAGACCAAGACCAAGACCGAGGGGTGCAAGACTACTCAAGAAAGAATAAGACTCTTGCACTTATGCAATTTTTTAAAAATATTATAATATTCAATTTTTTTTTTTCAATTTACAGCGGTATTTTATACAGAAATGACAAAAAAATTTGGGGAGAATTGCCAAAAAGGAATTATTTAACGAGTAACAGGTTTCTTTTATAACATAATACCTAATTAAAAAAAACACTGTTATTTTATACAGTTCTTTAACAACGATTATGAATAATGAATAACATTTCAAATTCAATTTCAAAAAAAATGGGGTTTTGATTTAATGGTTCGACCAAGCACGATATCTGGGGAAACCTTCACGACAGAGAAAATTTTTGGGGTACAAAAGTTATAGAAGCTGAAAATAATTTTTTATATTCCAAATTTTTTTTTTTTTAAAAGCTAAGGATACCTTTTTCCCGATTGGCCCCAAAATTTTCAAAAAAAAATTATTTCTGTTCTTCACTGAAAAAATGATACCATGATTGCTTCTGAAAACTAAAATATAAATATAAAAAAGGAATTTTCAAAAAAAATTTTTATTTTTCATGTAATATGGGAAAAAATTTTTTCAAATGGTTTTTTAATACCACTTCCGGTTTTGACGAAAAAAGGCCAACAATGCTAAAAAAATAATAATGACGTAATTTTTTTAAAAAAACCAAAATTATTTTTAAAAAAACCTTCCCCGTTGACATTGTTTCTAAATGACAGTTTAACAATTTTACAGCATAATATACAGGGGGCTGTTTTTTTTTAAGGATTTTTTTTCAAAAATTTTTTATTTTTTTGGGTTAAAAAACTAAAAAAAAAGGGGGTTTTCTTGAGTGGCAGTGGATTCTTTAAAAAATTTGGTAAAAAAAAAAAACACTTTTTTCGCCCTTTTTTTAAAATTTTTCATATTCAGTTTTCACCATGACGAACTGGTTTTGGAGATATCGAGCTTTGTTACAGTATTGAGCCACCTTGTTTATGCAGGATGTTTATAAAGTATTTGTACAAACTTTGTACGGAAAATTTTTACTGATTTAAAAAAAAAAAAATTCACATGAACTGAAGAGTTTTTTTAATAATTTTTTTTTAACAGAAACCAATATTAAATATATTAGAATCTTTTTTTAAAAAATTTAAAAATTCTTATCACCAAAATGTTTCATGTGCCACTAAATGTATATTTATTTTTTTTATATATATATATATATATATATATATATATATATATATATATATATATATATATATATATATATATATATATATATATATATATATATATATATATATATATATTTATATTTTAATCAAAAAATTTTAAACGTACAAGGGTTTAAAATTTTGGAATTTTATAATTTTAATGCAGAAAATTTAGTTTCCATCATTATTTATTTTTAAGTTTTTTAAAATTTTTAAATTTTTACTTAGTTTAAATTATTACCACCAAAAAAAAAAAGACCTGCAAGACTTTTTTCAGCAAGACCAAAAAGACCAAGACCGGGGGGGTGCAAGACCAAGACCAAGACCAAGCCCTTTCCCCCTTTGGTTTCAAGACCAAGACCAAGCCAGGCTTGAAGGGCCCGACCAAGACCAAGACTAGCCCGGTCTTGTCGGGTCTTGCTTTTGCTGATCACTACTTGCGAGCTACAGGCAAAAGTTAAAAATGCACCATTTTGGTTTTTCCTAATTATCTCAAAACCATAAAAGATAAATAAAAATTGAAAGCAGATTTAATTTTGCAATTAAATTGTCTAAAACTTTCCTAATTTAACCAACACTGTATCTAATGGTTCCCTAGTTACCAATACATGTAGGCCAATTTGGAACACACTGATAAGGGGGTGTCCAAGATAAGGAGGGCCAGTATGAGGATCTCCGAAACGGTAAGAATGGTGGGTAGTTTAAATTTGGCAAAGTTTGGGATTTAGGACCTTAATAATATACCTTGTAAAAAACGTTATATTTTTTTACTTTCAGAATTATGGCGAAAAAAAATGAATTTTCCAAAAGTTTTTATTGTTTTACGAGTTTATTTCAAAAAAATGGAAAAAAATCTAAAAATACATTCTTATTAACTTACGACATTTCGTTTTCGCTATACCATATATGTTTTTAAAAATGGCCCTCGATTGTTTATTGCATTTTTTAAGAAATTTTGAAAGGAACGCACTCATTTCGGGGTTCCATATTTGTTAAATAAATATTAGGTGTTTACATTTTTGTAATTGGGATAATAAGGGGTTAAAAAAATTAAAAAAAAAAAACCCAGGGCCGTATTAAAAAAAAGTTATGGCAAAACCAAAACGTCGTAAGAAATTTTTGACTTCACGAGGATAAGGGCAAAAATTTAATTAAAAAAAGTTTTTTTAAGATTTTATATATATTTGTAATAAACTGGTAACAAAATTAAAACCAAAATTAAAAATTTCAATTTTTTTTGCCGTAATTCTGGAAGTACAAAATATAACTTTAGTTTTACAACGGTATATTATTAAACTTTCCAAAACGCAACTTTGCCAAATTTAAACTACCTGACCCTCCTTATCTTGGACACGCTGTGTACTAATGTAGGTTATTATAAAATTAACTGGAAATTGAGTGTCACTTAATGTAGTAAATCGGTTTCAAAAAAATTGTAAAAAAATCAGTTTAAAATTTAAAATTTTCTCTATTTATGAATTTGAAGAAATGAATATTTGGTGATAGGTATATATGCTAATGTAGATTGATATTATATATTTAGGAATGATACGGGGTGTATCAGAGAAATGTAATAATTTTTTATTTTAAATTTCAAAAATTTTTAGTAATTTTATTTATGTATTTAAAGAAAAAAAATTGGTGATATATTAGTATCGTCATGTAAAGTTGAAATATAAAAATTGAAATTGAACAGGGTGCATCAAAATTTTTGCGATTTTTTCTCTTCCGCTGTTTTAAATATTTTGTTGGACTTTTTTCGCTCCTTTGAGTTTATTTCTATGAAGAATTCGAAAAGAATAAAAAAAAAAAAAAAAATTAATGAAAAAAAAAAATTGCGCCACCCTGTATATTTGATTTCGGCACTTTTAGATTTTTCTCCAAAAGTTAGTAAGCTATGCTAAAAAACTTTTTTCTATCTTAAAAAACAGAATTCTGAGAAGTTATTGTTTTTTAAAAAAAAATCGAATTGTTCACAGGACAGAAAGTAGTTTTAAAAAGGACGAATAGAGTTTTTATTTTAAATGAAAATATACTGGATGTTCCGTTTAAAAAAAGTTAACTTATAATAATACTGGTAATAGCAGCAGTATTAGTGGTCACTTTTTCTTAAAAAAATTGAGCGTCCAATTTACTTTCATCATAACTCACTTAACTTTTTTCCCAAAGACTTTTACTAATGCTTATTTTAAACGTCTTTTAAAGTACATTAAAAAACGTTTTATACATTTTTTTTACCTACAAAAAAATTTTCATTTTCTTTTGATTTAATGGTAAAACTTTCTAATAAATTTATGGCAAACTAAAAATCGCTTTCAAAGAGCTCTGTATTACGTCTACAACAATAAATAAAGAATAAAAATTATTTATTATTTTTATAAGCTTTATTTCGGAGAAAATATTTTTTTTTTAAATGCCAAGTTTTTGCGTTATTCGCGAAAAACAGTTAAAAACATAGTTCAGTTCTTATTTTAAATCAAAAATAACTGAAAAAGTATTGGATTATCAAAAAACCTGATTCCACATTTTTTGCTTAGAATAGGTTTATCTATTGATTATTGGGGTTATGATTTTTTTTATATTACTATGAACTATAGTCAGTCCAAAGCCGCACTGGTACCTTAGCTCAGCGGGTTCAAATTGCTTTTTTTTGACACAGGAAAAATCGTGAAAAAACGTTTTTTTCAACAAAATGAAAACTATTGATTTTAGAAAAAAGAGATATGTAATTAAAATAAAATCTTTGTAGTTCTTTTAGTTTTGGAAATATTACCGATTTAAATTTAAAATAAAAACGCAAATATCCTTAAAACTAAAAGAGCTACGAATAAATGTATTAAACAAAAAATATGCTTTTTAATAAGCTCTATAAAAAAGGTTTTTTACACATTTCTAATAGAATAAGTAATAAAGGAAATATAAGCAAAAAACTAATTTTGGCCAAACACATCGCTATAAATATTTTTTTGGTACAAATAGGTATACTAACTCCAATCCATCTAAAATTGATATAAAATGTTCTATTTATTAAATAAAACAAACTAATACACATGTGCCTCAAGGCAATGGGGGATAACATGTTGGTCCAATAACTACTTATTTCGATCCACTTGAAACTTTAACTAAAAGAAATTTTAAACTTTAGTTTAAAAAAAAGTGCCTCCTCTATCTGGGTGTTATACAGGGTGTTACTTAATGGTATGTCATTATTTGAAGGAGGCATTCCTGGATCGATTTTAAGTCGAAAAGTTTATAAACGTGGGCCCCCAAAATGCTTAGTTATTAAGATACAGGGTGTTAAAGTTTTATTTTATTTTCACTTTTTTTAAAACATTTTTCAAAGACGGTTTGAGAATTAACTGAATTTTGGCACAGGATATTATGGCATAAAACACTTTTCAGATGTTCATTTAATTTTTTTTTTCAACCAGTGGCGTAGCTATGACAATTTTTTAAAACAATTTTACAAAAAAAAATACGCCATTGACTTGGGAAAAAAAAATGGTTTTATAATAATTATCAATCAATTATATACAAAAATCCCTCTTTCATTTTTTTCCGTAAAACCTTACCGTTTTGGAGAAATCGTTAATTAAAAAATGTCTTATGTACCCAAATTGCATCTTGAAAAATTATTATTGAAATAAACTTGCCCTTTTCTCGTTGCCAGCGATTGTTGTTTTGTTGTTGTAAACATTATGACACTGACGTTAATTATCATTCTTGACAGTTTGTATTTATTTCTCCTTCGATCTTAAAACGTGCATTTTTTAGTTAAAAAAATGGTAAATATTTCCAATTTGGAAATGACACAAATGGTTTCCATGGTCTAGCTAATGGTAATGTTTTGGAGGCGGGCGTTTGTATCAAAAAAAGGTATCCTAATCGTGCTCTCCCAGATAGACGAACATTTATAAACATTCATGTCGTCTGACTGAATCTGGCAGTTTTAAACTAATATTTCCGAGGGAAGGCCCGTACAGTTAGAACACCGGCAGTGGAGGAGGTTGTCCCCGCGGGAGCCGAAGAGGATCCAACCACAAGTACGCGAAAAATAGGTATGGCATTAAACATTGCAAGACGGTATGGGAGATTTTAAGAGATTCTTTGTTATAAACCTTTTCCCCATACAAAGGGTTCAGGCATTGCTTCCTAGAGATTATGAACCACGTACCAATTTTGAGATGGTATCTCCAAAAAGTAACAGAAAATCCTCATTTTGATGCCAAAAATATTGTTTACGGACAAGCAAATTTTTTTAAGAAATGCAATAACCAATTTCCATAACAATCAACCCCAGGAAAACCCTCATGCGATTACAGGGGACACATTTTCAGGAACAATTTTCACTGAACGTTTGGGTCGGTATCGTATCCGACCATTTAATTGGGGCCCCTTTTTTTTTAAGGACGCCTTAACGGACAGGATTATTGTAATTTTTCCAAAATGTTTTTCCTTTGCTTCTTGAAAATGTTCCTCTTCAGTTACGGCAACAACTTTGGTTTTGGGATGATGGCGCTCCCGCCCGCTTTAGCATATTGGCTCGTGAGCATTTAAATAGAGCCTACCAAAATCATTGGATAGGCTGGAGACCACAATTTTCCCACCCCACCCCGACCTGAACAGCCTAGATTTTTATTTGTGGGGACACCCCAAAAACATTGGTTTATCATACACCAATTGTAACATTAGAAGAACTCAGAAATAGAATTATTCACGGAAAGTGAAACTATCCGAAACACGCATGGAATTTTTGAAAGGGTTCGTAATTCAATGAGAAGAAGAGCAAATGCTAGAGGCGAAGGTGGTCATTTCCAACATTTTTTGTAAATTATGTATGTATTGTATTTAATTTTTTGCTTTTTGTTCACTAGTTTGTAAGAAAATAGCTTAAAAATAAATATTTGAAAAATGTATTTAAAATTGAAAATAAAAAGTTTAACACAATCAAGAATGAAATAACGTCAGTGTCATAATTTTTTTAAAAACAAAACAACAATCGCTGGCAACGAGCAAAGCCTTGATTTATTTCAATAATAATTTTTCAAGATGCAATTTGGGCAAGGGTAATAAACCTAACAAGGAGTGCTCGATCCCATTTAAGCCCATATAAACCAATTTAAATGTCAATTCGGTATTTGTGACGTAATCTGTTTGCCTTTTTGTTTTGTTTACAAGTAATATAAAGTCTTAATTTTTAAAAATATTATACATTACAGTTCTAATAGTAAGTACATATCCAAAATAGTTTTTAAAAGTTGAATATTTAACAAAAATTAATAAAATAAATCTGCCTTCTGGGCAAAATGGGCAAACGGTGACGTCCAAACATAACCTATATCTGCGGAAAATAGTAAAACGAGCACTCCTTGTTAAGTTTACTACCCTTGCAATTTGGGTACATAAGCATTTTTTTAATTAACGTTTTCCCTCCCAAACGGTAAGTTTTACAAAATGAAAGAGGGATTTTTGTTTATAATTGATTGATAATTATTATAAAACCAAATTTTTTCCCTTCAGTTTTTTTTTGGGCCCAAAAAAAAATTAAATGAACATCTGAAAATTGTGTTTTTATGCCATAATATCCTGTGCCAAAACAGTTCAATATCTCAAACCGTCTTTGAAAATGTATTAAAAAGTGAAAATAAAATAAAACTTTAACACCCTGTATCTTAATAACAAGCATTTTAGGGCCCACGTTTATATGAACTTTTCGACTTAAAATCGACCCAGGAATGCCTCCTTCAAATAGACAACCTTGTATCACCTGCAGGATGCTTTACATTTCTGATCTTTTATGATGCTTTGTGTATAGCTCATGTTTAAATATTTTTATTATCAAGTTAAATAATATTAAATATTAATATTCATAATTTATAAAGACCAGAGGCTGCGCTAGACCACATGGGACGTCAGGACATCAAGTTCGCGAGGCCTCTTTACTTCCCAGAAAAAACCGAAGCCGAAGAAAAAGCGAATTCATTAAATAATGTTTGGTAAACGACTTGTATCGTTGATAATCAAATGATAACAGAAAATACATACAAAATTTAAAATAGCCTTCTTTGAATTTATCACTGAATTTTCGCTGAGCTAAGAGTAGTTATTTCAGCTTGATTACAGAACTAATAACGCGGATAGTTGTCTTGGCTCATCGTGCTTCCCAAATGGTCTTTATCAATTTTAACTTTGAGAAGCTTCTCTTAGCGGATAGACGCGTGAGCATGATCCTGATTGTTGTAAAATTTGAATATATTTCTTCTAAATTATTTTCTAAAATATAATGGATGAGTTTTTTTGGGTCGTTGATAGAGTTTAGTGAATAAGTTTTTAAAAGCTGAAGTTCTTCATATAGTTCTAAAGGCTCTACATCACTGTTTTCGCCTCCTCGAAGTATTGTACCTAAATCATTGCAATGTTTGAGAGGATCCTCTTTTGGTATAGATTTTAAATGATTGATGTCATAAATAAAACTAAATTGCGTAAAATATTCATAGATAGCATCTATCATGGTATTAAAGAAGTTGACTCTGAATTGCATTTCAAGAGATTCAACTGGTTCATCGGTATGTTCGTAACCGAACATTCGTTTTTTCCTGGTTATTCTTTTTTCCTTAAATTGAGACCGAATTTCGTAAGTACTTTTTTTCACAAATAGTCTAGCATCTGTTACGTTTTTTTCACACCCAGTATTACGGAATTCTTGAATCCAGCTACAAAATAAACGTCAAGTATCAATAACGACTTTCAAGTTGACTTGAACCAATTGCCATAGTTTACTTATATTGTTCACACGTAGCATTACCTCATACCACACATGTATTGCAACAATAAACTACATTTCGTTCAGGACTACTTCACTGTCGCTTAGAGTTTCGGAATCAAAGGTTTTAATGTCAATTTTAATTTACTTTTAACGATCTCCCAACGCTTGCTTGACTTTGAAAACAGCACATAGATTTTATTGATAAAGCCGAAAATTTTAGAATTTGCCAGTTTTGGTAATTTTGTTGGTCAGAGTTGGGATTTCGAATTAAAAATAATTGATAATCCGATTATTGAAAAACCTCTATCATGCGAATTCGGATTTAATTTGAATTACGAAAAATAAAATTTAAATCAAAAAAATTAAATCTGAATAATCGCATGATAGCGGTTATTTCAATAATCGGATTATCGATTATTTTTAATTCGAATTATCCCATCACTATTTCTGACCAACCAAAGTACCTACCAAAACGTGGCGAAATCGTCTTTTGGCTGTCGTTGAAGAGTAAGCTGCATCTATCAAAAGTAAATTCCAACTGTGGTATCCGCATGGCGTGAAGGATGCTCTTGGATTTATATTGAGTAGGCTCACTGGGGTGAAACATACATTTCGTAGTGTTGCCAGACACATGATTCTGAATACCCGCAATAATACTCACTTCCATCGTGCACATGTTCAAAAATAATAAAAGTCAATATCATCTGCTTATTTTTTTTCGAATTGTTCGGGGCGAGATTGGCGAAATTAAAATAAATAAAGGTAACTTGTAAAACTTTTTTGCGAGGCCCCCTAAGGCGCGAGGCCGTCGGCGGTGGCCGACGTCGCCGACGCCTAGCGCCGCCACTGATAAAGACAGCTACTCATTCAGAATGATCTGAAAAAAATAATATTTTAATATAATTTTTTTAGTTTATTAAGCGTTAAACTTTTTAAAACTTTTTAGGCTCACAGTCAAATAATAAAAAATAATAGCAACATAGGACATTAGTGATGAGCAAACCAAGACCAAGACCGGGCTGTCTTGGTCTTTTTCAAGTCTGGTCTTGGTCTTGGTCTTGCACCACCCCGTCTTGGTCTTGGTCTTGGCTTGCTGCAAGAGTCTTGTGGTCTTGCTTTTTTGGAGTAATAATTTAAACTAACAATCTTAAAAAAATATATTTTTTTAATACTTACAAATAAATAAACATGGAACATATTTTTTTTAAAATTTAAAAATATACCAATTTTAACCTTACATGTACATTTAAATTATTTGAAAAAAAAGGATATTTTAATGTAGGGTTTATTTATTTATAGCGCTTCTTTTTTAGTGATAGAAAATTTTAAATTTTCTTTTGAAGAAGATATAAAATTACAATACTGAGTACTCGAGGGGAAAAAACTTTAATTTCAACCAGATGTGAAATTTCCATGAAAATGATTCTGATAGTAAAATTGGTTTTAATTAAAAAAAAGGTATTTAGGAATTTTAGTTCAAATAAACTTTCTAGTTCAAATTAGTCAAACATTTGCCGTACAAAGTTTGTACAAATACTTTATAAACATTCTGCATATACAAGGTGGCTCGATAGTGCGACAAAGATCGATATATCCGAAACCTTTCATAATGGTAAAAAACTGAATATACAAAAATTATAGAAAAAGGGATAAATGTAAAATAATTTTCTATTTCAAAATTTTTCCCAAAAAAAATCACTACCACTTAAGAAAACTTCCATTTTTTTTGCTTTTAACCTAAAATAGAAAAATTATAGCAAAAAAATTCATTTAAAAAATCGCTTCCTGTATAGCATGCTGAAAATCTTGAACTGCGTCATATAGGTACAATGGATTGGTTTTTTATCTATCATTTTGGTTTTGACAAAAATGACGTCATCATTATACTTTTGGCATTGTTTTGACTTTTCCTCAAACCGGAAGTGAAATTTAAAACCATTTATATAAAAAGTATTTCTATATAAAATGACAAATATATTTTTTATTAAACCATCACTTTTACATTTATATTTGTTTAAAGGAGAATCTAATGATGCCACTTTACAGTGTGGCAAAAATAATGTTTTCCTGGATTTTGGAAATTTTTGATCCAGTAAGTGGCATCACTAGATACCTAATTAAAAAACCATTAGGAATAGGTAAGTAATTTTTAGCTTCATAACTTTTGTACTCTTAGTTTTTCTTTGTCGTAAACGGTTTTGGAGATATCGAGCTTTGTCGGACCATTGAGTCACAATCTTATTATTTTTGAAAATGTTACTGAACTACTAGTTATCGTTTTTAGATAATTTTATTAAAAAAACGATCGATTTAATTATTATTTTAAAAAACCTGTTACTATAAAATAATCCCAGGGCAGTTCTCGACACATTTTTTGTCATGTCTGTATGAAATACCTCTGTATATTGAATATAAAATTGAATATTATAATTTAAAAAAAATGACAAAAAAGAGTCTTAGGTTCTGGTCTTGCGTAGTCCCCCCCGGTCTTGGTCTTGGTCTTGCAAGCGGAAGGCGGTCTTGTTCTTGGTCTTGCTGCAAGACCAAGACCGCAAGACAAACCGGCCTCGCTCATCACTATAGGACATACAGAAGTGGTAAGCGTCCTGCCAGGTATATAGCATCCACATAGACTAGCACATTGTTTTTAGTTAAATTAATATTTAAACTTATATTTGATTATATTTTAAAAAAGTAAATAATTAAGTTAATACAATAATTTGAATAAACAAGGTTTTAAACCTAGAATAAGTGTATAGCTTAATAAGAGAAATGTTTTAAAAGTTTAACGCTAAATAATCTATAATTTTTTTTATGTTAAAAATATAATTAAAATTTCCTCCAGATTATTCTAAACGAAAAACTGTCTTTATAAATTTGTAATATTAATATTTAAATCGATAATAAAAACATTTATGTTTTTATTATCGATTTACTGTTTAAGTATATATCACCTAGATAGAGGAGGCACTTATTTTTTTAGTTAAAGTTTCAAGTGGATCGGAACGGGTACAGTTATTGGACTAAAAAAAATAAATAAAATATCCGTGCCATCATGTTATCCCCAAGGAAGTTTAAAGGTGTATGGAAGCCCAATACTGTAGAACAAAATTGTCCAGGCGTGCAGGGCAGCGGGAATAGGGGGATTGGTCCCGCGGAGTTTGCGCAATTAATAGTAGGTCAGGGCCGGACATCCATAATTCTTTCTTACTATCTATAAAGTTGCCATCATCAAATGTCAAATTCAAGCATTCACTGTTTCCATTATTTTTTGTTCAAAATTGTTAGTTATTAAACGATACTACCATAGAATATTTAAAATTATTGTGTAATATTGGATTTTATATCATCTGATATAATATTGAAAGAATAGATGGTGCCACTTTACAGCCTTCTATTTAAACGGTCGATATTTTTGGGAGTTTTGTATTTTCACCAAAAATCTTTGTAAATAAATAAAAACACGATTTTTTAAAATAAATTTCAAACATTGTATGATAGGTTTATGTACTTATCACCAATTTTGTGATAAAAGAAAGGCAAGATAGTGTAAATGAGTTTAATCTAATCCTAAGATTCTGGTTGTACATTAAAAAGTAAAAATTTCTATAACTGCTTTTTAGGCAGATACTTTTCACTAATAACAAACATTCATGAGACAGAATAACAGTGGTTAAAAACGTTTAGTAACCTTTGGTACCTAGGTATCCATTGTAACAGTATCCGTTAAATATTATGTGTCTACAGTATGTCGAACTTAAAAAGTTGGTAATGTAAGTTTAAGAAACCAAAAATCTATTTTTTTTAAACAAATACAGAAAAAGCAAAAAGGAACTTTAACATAAAATTGTACTTTCTTTCATTTAATTAGAGGGACCTGTATTTATTAAAATTTGCCTGGTCTGCCCAGTAATTAATAATTTTGATTCTTTAAAAGAATGTACTAAATTATTAAATGAAATAACAGTACCTAAATGTAAACCTTATTTCTTTTTAATAATCCACAGAAATACACAAACATTGTGGAAATCATCTAAAAGATAGGTAAGATTGCCTTACTTTTCTCACTGCTATTTCCTATGAAATTTTCTTTTTCTATTATTCATAATTGATATATTATTATTTATTCGGTTACCTAACATTACGTCTCATAAGAAGCACCTAATTTAAATTTAAGAAATACTTACCTAAAGTAAAAAATGCCGGGTATGTTACCCTTGGATTTGAAAGGCAAAACCATACAACCTCTAGTCATTTTGTTACGATATTATAAGTAACAAACAATAGACACAAAATTATAGTCATAATTTAATAAACACTAATCATTAAAATAAGACGGTTTTTATCAATCCAAAAAACTTCTGCAACCACAAAATATAATCACACAAAGCAAAACAATCAAAACTAATACGGCGCAAAGGGCACAAACCACAACGACGGTTGATGGAACAGCGTGGATACAGTATCATACGCGCCGCGCGCACTTTGCTACAAAAACGGTATTCCGGCTCTCATAAAAGTATAATGTGTTGCCTAACTACAAAGTGTGTAAGTAGGTAACACATTAAATTATTTTGTGGAATTGTGTTATTGCGCAGAATCGGCGGGGCCAACTCTGACAGTTATTTTCATACTGGGCTGGACATTTTTTGATCGAATGGGCCATAGCATTGGGCTTCCATACACCTTTAAACTTCCTTGGTTATCCCCCATTGCCTTGAGGCACATGTGTATTAGTTTATTTCATTCAATGAATAGAACATTTTGAATTAATTTTTAGATTGATCGGAGTTGGTATACTTACTTGTACTAGGAACATATAGTTATTAGCGAAATTTTTGGCCAAAATCATTTTTTTGCTTATACTCGTATCTCTTTTATTACTTATTTTATTAAAAATGTGTATATGGTGGGTTCTACAGAAACGGGACAATTTTGAAAGCCAGCCTTTTCATTAAAATAACTTTATAAAAAATTAATTTTTGGTAAAGGTTAAAAAGGTTTATAATATAATTTATTTTATTTTCTACATTAAACATATTTATATTTAAAAATTTTATTGATTAAATGCTATTTTTGTCAGTTTTCTTTTAAAAATATCAACCCGAGGTTGCAACCAGGTATGTTTTTTCTTCAATAAATATATGTAAAACAGTGCAATTAAAATATAAATAAAAATTGCTCAGGAATTTTAACAAAATAATGGTTGTTAAACACATAGAAGTATACAGGGCTGCCTCAAAAATACAGAATATGTTTTTATAATGGGTTAAAATTTGCAACCGTACTTTTGAGTCAACACCGAGTTCGGTAAATTCTCGAAAATTCTCGGCAAACAAAGCACCCCACTTTAAAGGTCCAGACCTAACGCAAGAACTTGTTGAGTTTCGTAGGAAGCATAGAAGAGTGAACACGTATTTTTATTTATTTATCTTTTTGGCGGTATCGTATTGTTACAAAGGTAATATTATGTTTTTATACAATCAACACCGACTCTCAAGCCTTGATTTAATTTTTTGTTTTTTAGCAATATTAATTTTTTTATTGCATGCCCTTTAACCTATAGGATGCATCAAATATTTTTAAAGTGTAAAGTTTTTAACATTTGCTATCGTTTTTTTCGGATTTTTACAATAATGTCAACTCCGAAGCCTAAATGTGCCTCGGTGTTGATTGCTGGCGTCGGAGTTGATTCTTATATAATTTAGTCCTAACAGAATATTAATTATTTATTAGAAAAATGCCAAAACAAACTACAGAAGAAAAAAAGAGGAGTAGGAAAACAAAGATACAGCGTTTAAGAAGATTAAAGGAAAGAAATAACGCAGAGGCATATGCACGTTCTAAAGAAAAGGAAAGGGAAAAATAGAAAAAACGTGTGGAACAGAAAAAAATAAAAAGAATTTCTGATTTATCAAGACGGGAGCAAAAAGCAAAAAGATCAATGTGGGTAACAAGCGCAAAAGACGTAAGAAAAAAATTTTTAAAAAATTAAAGAAGGTGAAATGCGCTTTTTAGGAAACAACCCTCCATCGTCCCCTATAATATTTATGACCGGCCAAGTACTAGCAGGCAAGATTTGGGTAGTAGAAATGATATTCCTAACGGTAAAACATTAATTGAGGTACTAAAAGGAACTATCAAAAAAATAATTATTGCCCATGTACCTTCTGAAAATATTATTGACTTAAATGTAACTTTGCCAGAAAAAATTAATCGTTTTAAAGGAGCGCTACGGACTCATTAGATAACGCTAGCTAGAAGTAACCATGAAATGCATTTCAGAAGACTAAGTTGTAATATCTGTGAAGCAGATAGGTTGATTTGAGATAGTTACAGCGTTCTGACTGAAACGGAAAAAATATTTTTTTAGTTTCTATGTTATGTCAAATAGTATTATTAGGTTTATTAGAGGCTCGATTTTTTAGAATAATTTTTTTTACTTATTCTGTAATAAAATAAATGAAAATGTTCATAAATGATGTTTTTGTTTTTCTTGAATTGTCAACTACAAGTTTTTTTTTTAAATACAATATTTTTAATTATTTAAAAAATACATGTACTTACATCACATGTAAAACGAAGGATGGTTATTATTTAACAAAATAAATTTCTGGATACATACTTGTTGCAATAATCGTCAACTCCATAGAAAGTCAACAACTCCGAGGCACGCTATTTTTTTAAACTTTGAAAATTATTGAAATATGATTCTGCTGCCTATATGGTCACGTAAATAGGTTTAAATATAGTCATATAGAAAATTTTTAAGGTATTTTAAGACAAATTAAGAAAAAAAAAACTTTTGCATAAACCTTATTAAAGAACATATTTGTGTTAATGACATTTCTTCATAGTTTTTTTAGTTTTTGAGATATTTGCGTTTTTATTTTAAATTTAAATCGTTTATATCTCAAGAACTAAAAGAGCTACAATTAATAATTTTTTATTAGTTATATTAAAAGAAAAAACTATTTTTCACGATTTTTTTCTAGGTAAAAAAATGCAATTTAAACCCGCTGAGCTAAGGCACCACTGCGGCTTTGAATTGTCTATAGTTCATAGTAATATAAAAAAATATTTCATGCGTATCTCTTATTGGCCAGTTTTTTTTGCTGTGGCCTCCCGAACTATTATTGCCAATATTAACATTTGTACCCCGGAGAAGGGGTGGCATTTACCTGCGGGGTGGAGACGCATTTTTGCTATTTGTACCCTTTTACAACTTTAAATCAATCGGTTTGGTTATCTGAAATTCGGAGCGAAAAACGTTCAGTGACTGGACTAATATGAAATGTTCCGAAATACCTGGCAGTCTACTAAAACGCTTATAGCCTGTAATAAAAGAGCAAGGGGCCAGATATTTTATTCATCTTTCCAATTACTTTTACCTGAATTAGAACATTCGGTCTTCAAAGGAAAGGTTTAACTTTATTTCGCGATCCAGCCATTAAATTTTATTTAACGCCGAGCTATAGAAATATTTTCCTTTATAACCAAAAATAATGAAATTTAAAGGAGAATGTAGGGACTGAATTAATGATAAATTAGTCCAGTCACTGAGGGAAAAAAATAGGCAGAGGTGGGACGGATCTTTCAAAAAAGTAATCGATGTACGTATGCCGATCCTCGTAAAGCAATCGAATGACCAGTACGAATTACAATTTCTTTTTTAAGGAAAAAATTAGACTTTCTTTAAAAAACGGTTACCTTGTCTACGAAATGGCGTCTCCTATAGTGATAGAAAGCAAGACAAGACCAAGACCGCGCTAGTCTTGGTCTTGGTCTTGGTCTTGCAAGTCTGGTCTTGGTCTTGCAAGCCCAAAGAAGGTCTTGGTCTTGGTCTTGGTCTTGCACCACCCGGTCTTGGTCTTGGTCTTGCTGCAAGAGTCTTGCTGGTCTTGCTTTTTTTTGGTAGTAATAATTTAAACTAAGCAATCTTGAATAAAATATATATTTTTTTTACTTACAAATAAATACAGATGGAAACTATATTTTTTGCTTTAAAATTTTAAAATATACCAATTTTAACCTTACATGTACATTTAAATTATTTCATTAAAAAGGATGTTTTAAATGTAGGGGTTTATTTATTTATAGCGCTGCATTTTAGTGAGAGGAAATATTTAAATTTTCTTTAAAGGAGCATTTAAAATTAAAGCAAATACAAAACTGAGTACTCTGAGGGCAGAGGCCAGATGTGAAATTTCCATGAAAATGATTCTATGTAAACATTGGTTTCTGATTAAAAAAAAAGTTATTTAGGAAGCTTTTCAGTTCAAATAAACTTTTTATGTTTAAATTAGTCAAACATTTGCCGTCCAAATTTGTACAAATACTTTATAAACATTCTGCATAATAATATACAAGGTGGCTAGATAGTGCGACAAAGCTCGATATCTCCGAAACCGTTCATAATGGTAAAAAACTGAATATACAAAAATTATAGAAAAAAAAGGAGTAAAATGTACTATTATTTTCTATTTCAGAATTTTCCGAAGAATCCACTACCACTCAAGAAAACTTCTTTATTTTTAGCTTTTAACCTAAAATAGAAAAATTATGGCAAAAAATTCGTTTAAAAAATCGCTTCCCTGTATATTATGCTGGAAATTCTTGAACTGTCATATAGGTACAATGTCGACGTAGATGGTTTTTTTTATCTATCATTTTAGGTTTTGACAAACATGACGTCATCATTACACTTTTGGCATTGTTTTGACTTTTCCGTCTAAACCGGAAGTGAAATTTAAAATCCATTTATTTAAAAAGTATTCCTATATGACATGACAAATATATTTTTTATTAAATCATCACTTTTACATTTATATCTTAGTTTAAAGGAGCAATCTAATGGTGTCACTCACAAAAATAATGTATTTCTGGATTTTGGAAATTTTTGATCCATCCTGTAAGTGGCATCACTAGATAGCTAATTAAAAAAAAACATTAGGAATAGGTAAGTAATTTTCAGATTCTATAACTTTTGTACTTTTCTAGTTTTTCTCTGTCGTAAACGGTTTTGGAGATATCGAGCTTTGTCGGACCATTGAGTCACAATCTTATTATTTTTGAAACATGTTACTGAATCTACTAGTTATCGTTGTTAGAAAATTTCATAAAAAAACGAAGTGATCGGTTTAAATATTATTTTATTAAAAAAACCTGTTACTCATAAAATAATCGCCTTTTTAGGCAGTTCTCGACACATTTTTTGTCATGTCTAATACCTCTGTATATTGAATATGAAAATTGAATATTATAATTTAAAAAAAAGTGACAAAAGTGCAAGAGTCTTGCAGGTCGGTCTTGGTCTTGCGTAGTCTTGCACTCCTCGGTCTTGGTCTTGGTCTTGCATACCCCGGTCTTGGTCTTGGTCTTGCAAGCGAGAAGGCGGTCTTGGTCTTGCTGCAAGACCAAGACCAAGACCGCAAGACCAAGATCGTTCTCGCTCATCACTAGTCTCCTACAACTCTTAGTATTCTCGATTCCATTTAAAGAAGAGCTGTTCGTCTTACTAATAATATCACGCTAACAAAAAAGCTTTCTTTTGTTGCCCAACGACGGGCTGTAGATCTGTCGCTCTTCTATAGGATTTTTAGGGCTTCTGCTCAGAGAGGAGTTGGCCCGTATAATTCCTCCTCTGGCAGCTCCCAACAGAGCAACCCGTAGTGCAACTTATCTGCTTTTACAGTTCAACCAGAGAGACCCCAAACTTCCCGCTTTCTTTGTCCCCTCATCCTTAAAATGTTCATACTATGGAACCTGCTACTCTTGTCCTCGCAATCTCCAAATATTTAAGTCCCGAGTAAATAGACTTTCCCTCTCCTCACAAGGCACCTACGGTATACGTTAGTACTTAGGTTTCAGCCTTCGTGGACTGTCCAAAGATAAAAACTATCTACCAATTTTTATTTTATATAAGAGAATATCTGCTGCTAACTTTAACGAATTTGAAAAAAGGCATAAAGCCCAATAGATACATCTATAAAATTTTAGAATGTGAGCTTTACAATGTTTACACCTTATCCAGGTACTATTACTTTTCTTAATTTTATATAATTTCTTGTTTTTCTAAACCCCATTTTAGTCTAAAGTGGGAAAAAATGCAAAAAAATTAGCCAAGACGATGAGGTCTAAAGTATTAACTCTAATTAACTCTAAACAACAAAAATGTGGTGTGGAAGGTCTAGTGACCAATTCCAATTATTCACACTCTATTTTACGTACCTTGTTAAAGTCTAGATAAAATCCCCATTTTTTATGCCACTCTCTTCTGGCCTTTTCCTCCAATACATCAAGGGATTTTCTGAAATACAATCAATAATACAAATACATATGCATATTACATACGGCGTGAGTCTTTAACTTGAAATAAATTTAATAAATAATTTTATTTATTTATTTATTTATTTATTCCTGGACAAAGGGGATACAACATGTACGTAAGTACCCTGTAAGTTAAACATAAAAAGGAGGTGAAAGCTGCATCAAATCAGGTATTTTTGATTTTTTGGTAATATTTAATTAATGTTTTTGATTTTGTCAAGAAAGGACTCGTTTCTCATTAAAGACCGTAATAACTATTTTTGAAGTAGATTAAATTTTCAACAATTTGACACTTAACGTAATGTAGGTTTAATGGTTTTGGAGATACAGCTTTTCAATATTAGTCAATGAGTTACACGATTTTTAGCCAACATGAAAGCCTAGTATGTTGTTTGAAGACCCTCTCTCACCCTTTAAGTGTACTGCATTGAGCCCCTTAACTACTTAACAAAAAATAAGATATTTGTATTTTTATTTACAGGAGTGGGCATGTAAAAAAATCAAGGTACTGTGTAAAAAGTAGTATTCAGCTCGTAGGGTTTGAGCTTGCGTCTTATCTGATTCAAGCCTTGGTCTCTATCTTTTGATATCCGAAGACTACGAAATTTTCTGCAGGACCGTCTAAGCGAAAGGTATTGCAAAAAATATTGTATTTTTTATAGAATTATAATAAAATTCTAAAAACTATCAGTGGCGGCTCCTCCATTGGGTTATTTGGTCAATGACCTCCCAAAATTTTTGACTAATATTTCCAAACAAAAACATAAGAATGATATAAATGAAAAAAACTATTTTTTTTTTTAATCTTTTAAATTTTCCTTAATTATTCTAAGCCTATAAACTCGTTGATCGAGTCGAGTTTTCCCGATCTAATTTACGATTGGGCAATTTTGGCTGCTTTCCGAAGCAGTGTAATTGCATGATCTGGATCAACAGCCGCGAAGAGGAATATTACGCATTTTTCAAGGTGTTTGTTTGTTATACGGTTATTATAGAACGGATTATATACGATTTTAGAATTTTATTTTTTGTTTGTGTATGTTTTTGTAATGTAAATTCGGAAACAGTGCATTTGTTGACAATTTTGTGTACGTAACCGATGACAACTGTAGAGAGCGAGAGATACTTCTCTACATTAAATAGAATAAAGACATTTTTACGCAACACAATGGGGGAAGGTAGCCTTGTTAAGTATTGAAAGGGCCATTATATATAATATTGTAAATTACAATGAAGAAGAAATCAATCATTTTGAAAGTGCCAAAGACAGAAGGATTGAACTAAAATTTATGACTATTTAGGTAAGTTAAGTAACCCTTTTTATTTTTTATCATATAAATATGCTTATTTTTAACCTATAAGTTGCCGTCATACCTCTGGCCTAGCGATATTACTTACTGTCGGGTGTGTTTTTTTTTAGAATATGTTGTGCAATTTTTCTGTTTAAACAGATGTCAATGCATATTATTCGTTATATTGTTATGTTTCTTAATTAATAGAAATATAATTCTTTAAATAAAATAATCTTACTAAATAATTTATTTTTATATTTTCTTTCTTGTTTTTTCGTTGGAGTAAACATCTGTGTGAAATAAAATGCCTAAAATTGTTTTTCTTTTAACTAAAAGCAGTTCCATATGCATTAGAAATTTTAACTAATGACCTCCCCGAAAGATTGACCATGAGCCGCCACTGAAAACTATACTGCTTTAAATAAATTTTATTTAATGTCTTACATAAGATAAAAAGTTAATGGTTTTTTAATAAGAGAGGGAGTTTTACTGAAGAATCACGATCTTTTATCGCGGTAAGGCTTGTTTGATTGAAACGGTGTAATTTAAATGGTTAAAACGAAGATACATAGCTTGTAACTTTCTTTTATTGAACATCGCTGTTGTTTTAATATTTATTTAATATTGGATTTGAAAATTGAACCCCAAAAACTTTTTTTTTGATAATTATATACTTAGCAATAATAATACAATTTTGCATTATTGTAAAAAATAACTGGTAACAACAAAATACCAATTAGGTTTCTATTGTTGAAGTATTAAATTTCAAATTTTTGTAAAAAAAGGGGATTCACAAAAAAAACAATGGGGTTATGTTTAGTTTATAAAACAAAGTTGTTGGTGGGTAAAATTGTTATTTTGGGGCGACGCGACATAAAAGGTGTAATATAGTTTTAAGAAAAGTCGCTTAGTTATCGAGAAAAAAACCGGCGTAGAACCAAACCAGACTTAGTGGGATTCTTTAATAAGGTAATCGTGACACGAAATCACTTTTACGACATTTTTTAGTGGTCGGAGTTTTTTTATTTCGAAAAATCAAAAAAAATCGGTTTTCAATAAAAACGATTTTAATTCTCCACTGCTCTATCTTTAAAATATTCATGCTACGTTAATTTTTTTAGATTAAAGTAGAACAATAGCGCTTCAAACAACGTCCCACTTGAAGCTGATATTTTTTGTTAAATTTTAAAATAGTACAAACTAAAATTGTTATTTTTAGTAGCGTAATTTTAGGCAATCGAGAAAAAGTTTATTATTGAAAATTTATACATACATGCTGCGTACAAATTGAGAATGTTTAAAAAAGTTTTTAAAACAAAAATTTTTAGATTCCTTTATAGTATTGAGTCAGTAATATTTTTTTAACGGCCAAAGTCATATTTTGCGCGCTTGCTTGGAGCCGGCCGACTACAAAGATCTTACGGTCCGGTGGAAGGTGTAGGTACTTAAAGTTGTATCAACAGGTTTAAACGCAGATCAAGGGCTGCTTAAGTTGTTTAGAAAAGAAAAAATTTTAAATATCCAAAACAGGTGGGTAGATTTTTAAACCCATATAAAAAATCAATCATTGTTATTAATTACCCCCTAATAAGTAGGTTTATTCAACTTTTTTATTGGTTGCTGGTAAAGAAAACCACCCACGGGATTCGTTATTTTTTTTATTATACATTCAAAACTTCATTATTTTTTAAACATTTTTAGCAACAAAAATTGCGGATGCTTTGTGTCTTTTAATTAAATTTGAGAAATATAGTACATACTTAAATATAAAATAGGGCTTCGTTAAAGGTCTTTTTTAAACAGGAATATATAATTTTTTTTTCCATATAAAGAGATGATGAAGCTATTCATTGACATGTCTGAATTTCTGAATAAGCAATGTTGCCAGACTTTTTGTAATAATTTGTTATTATTGAAGGTTGTTTTTTTTTATTAAAAAAACCCGAACTAACAAACAACAACTTTCAAACTATGATCTAGTTCTGTTAGTTCCGGTTAGGTTTTCCTCGTTAAATTGTAAATTTTTTATTATAAATGCGCCGTTCTGGTCGGTCATGATTAGTGCTGGTTAGTTAAAGCGGCTTTTTATTTTCACTAATTATATTTGTAACTGGTTGAAATTCAAATATTTTTGATTTAATGAAAATTATCCTTATGGTAACGGCAAAATTATAAATTAATAAATTTGAAGGATCAGAATTTATTACATGTAAATCAAATAGTTAAAATAAAATGTCAAATAATGACCAATTTTAGAATTTTTATTGCGCTTTTCTTGGTGAAAACTAACATCCGCATTTTTTGCCTTAAATAATAATACTTAAAAAATTTTACATTGCAAATTTAAAATCGTCCAATTCGGGGATTTTTACAGACCCAAAAAGTATTGTAAGTAGTTATTTTGGCGCTTCATTAGTAATTTTACGTAAATTTAATCCATTTCTGCCTTAAAATCTTTAATAATGATATTAGGAACGAAATTTACATCCTTAAACATTTTTCTTTTTCAAAAGTACATGTTGGAAATTCAATTTGGGTGACATAAAGCCATTGCACTACGTATTATGCCAGCAGCTCTTAATAAAGTTTAAATTTTGGACATTTCTTTAAGTAAAAGATCTATCTGAACATCATACCAAACTGCAGAAAAGGTAAAATATTGTCGAACTTTTTCGTGTAGGTTCGGAAACCGTTTTCCTATTTTTGTGGATTTTATGTTTCTTTCAGAGATGTAGTGGCTGTAACATAATTTATGATATTTCTCATCAAACCAAATAAATCTTTATAGCCACGTAATTTGATATATTTAATGTCGTTCCTGTTCCTGGCAGCTTTATTACTTTTTGATAGGTAGCTTTTCAACCTAAAAAAAATTCAGTACTATGAAAAAAATAAATACCCTAAACAGATTTATAAGGATAAAATTGAAATTCGTATTTTGTTTCAGTACAAAAATAAACTAATATAAAGGTAAACTATAGTATATGGAAGGTGTATGGACTGGTTTCCTTCAACCTATCTTCCATATGATGCAATCATCCACCCCCACTGAGGAACCCGCCAGTTGACAATTCTGTAGGCGCTCTAACCTACAGCTCATTATTGGGATGGATGCCAACGGCACCACCCCTTTGGGAAGCAGTGATATCAAAGGGAGAGGTGAGTCCCTTTTTAGACTTTATTATTTCTGAAAATTTAAGATATTAAATAGGGGGAATGAACCTACTTTGGTAAGCCGAAAGGTAATCGACGAGCACTTTATCAATCAATCATCAATCAATAGTATATAAATTTAATAATATTTAAATTACTTGTTTAAACAGATTTTTTATATAACTTTTCTTCTTTTATTTTTACTATTGCTGAAAAAAAACACATTTTTCTAATATTAAAACTATCGCATTTAAGTTTAGTGTCACAATAATTTGAAGGCGGCGCGGCGCCATGTCTGATTGCAAATTATGATAATAGTTTTGAGAATCTGGGTAAGTTTTACGACAGTCTTTATGATATTTTATTTTAATTTCGCCATTTAAAATATCATCTTTTGACAGATTTTTTTTTGCTAGATTGTCCTGCCTTTTTTCAGCACTTAATAGTAAGATAAAACCCTTGTATTCTGGGTCAGTTTTAACCCTTTTTTTGGCCCACGGACCAAAATATAGTTATTATTTTTTTTTTTTTAATAAGTAATTTTTTTCGCGGATCGAAAATTGTCCGCGGACAGTTTCTCCGCGGACCACTTGTGCCATGGTGGTCGCCCGACCAGCGGTTGAGAATTAATAGTTTCTAGGTCTTTGTAAAACAGATTTGTATCCATCATACAAATTTTCTTACAAATAATTCCTTCATTGTTTTAAAAATTTTAAATACATACAGCACACTCTAAATTTCGACAACCACCACTACTAATGTATTATTTAACTACGCACGCTATCCGCATGCGGGGCTTTGGGTCCCGATAATCTTTTTACGTCTGAAAAAATCGCTGTTGCCAAACGATACGCTCTAGGGAAAAATTTTTTTCAAAAGTTTTGTTATTATTTGGCTATATTTTCTTGCTGCATGAGAAAATATTTTAAAAAATAAAAAAGTTTATCATTGGTGAAAATTTCAATACCAAAAATATTTATTTTTAGTTTATATGATTTTTAGAGGAATGAAAGTGCGTTGTGCCCAAACTGTTTATAAGGTTAAAAGCGCACAGTGTGGGCTTTAATTTGACACAAAAAATTTCGGTATCTTTGATAGTTTTAAAGTTATGGCGGTGGAAACAAAAAATCAATTTTTTTTCAAGTTAAAAAAATCAATTTTTATTAATTTAAAAAGTTCAGCCACAAAAAAAAGTCGAAAATACGACATGTGCCCGGTGACATACTAAAGAAACCTAACAGGTTTGATCTGGTTCTACGCCAAAAAAAAAAACGACACGATAGACTTACGGAATCGCTCCACCATAAGAGAATATGCACATTTAGTAACTGTTTTTTGCCTAATTTTGAACATGTAAGAAACTAAATAAGATGATTTATCGAAATTCGCTCCGGAATTGATTCAAGATTGAATTGAACGCTAAAAATCGTTCGTGTATATTAGGCGATTTGAATCCAGTTCAATGTGATCGTAGATTCTTTTTGTAGATATTTACATGTTTTGAAAATGATTTGAAAGAAAAAAGAAAAGCTGATCAAATTGCCGAACAAATTGTATACCCGATTAAGGGGCTGGTTTGACGGTCTGATTTGTATTCATTTTTTGGGATTTTTTTGTGAGGACCAATAGAGAGATAGAACTTTCAATTTTTATCATTTATTTATAAGTGTTTTAAGGTATACACACAACTTTTTAGCTAAAAATATTTATTGAAACCAAAGTTATAGCGCTCTGAAGAACACCTCGAAAAAATGGACCCCATTCCTCCACGAAATCAGCCGATTTTATCTGAAACAAAAACTCGGCGGCGTTTTAATCTGTGTTAAATACACGAAATAAACTATTATGAAAAAAAAAAATTTACAGTTTCGAAACAAAACTTTCAAATTTTTGATTTTTTGTCAACTTTTTTTTTAAAAAAAGAAATATTTTAAATTTTGGGGTAATAATAGACCATTTCGTGCATCTATATGTGCTGAGTCGACCCTATAAATTTCAAGTGAATCGGCCGCCGTTCTCGAATAATGAAGTTTGAAAACATAGTTTTGGAAAAACGCCTGGAAGTTTCAAGTACTTGTATGTGCTTCTATAAGCATACATTTGAGAAGGGTTTTAGGATCAAGCCGAAGAACACAATCACTTCAGCGCCCGAGCACCTGCCTCTATCAACTGCTATATCTTTATAATGGCATTAATTTTAAAAATACTTTTTCTGTGGCAAAGTACATTTTGCGCACGAAATGAGTGCGCAAAGTTTAACTTTGCACACGGAAACTCTTTGCGCCGCATTTTCGTTTCATATTTGGTATTTTGGTCGATTTTTTTTAAAGTATTAATAACTTCTGGATGAAATAATATTAAAAAAAAAAGGGGTTTTACATATTCTTTTTTTTGGCTTTATTGAATTTTAGATACATTTGGCGCTTAGTAAATTTCCCATATCAATTTTCTTTATTATCATTTTAATATTTTTTTTATGCACCATGTATTTCATAGACACCATGCTAAACAATAAAAATCAAAGAATTTTCTAATGTCACGGAAGCATCAAAAATTCGGTAAAAAGTTTAAAATAAGCAAGAATGGAGGAAGAATTGCCAGAGATGTTTTAAAGCCCAAGTTTGGCCAACTTAGAGCTCCTTCCGGCAAAATCAAAAGAAAAGTACGAGAAACAGCATAATTCATTTAAACATGGTGTGAAGAAAAGGCGTTAGAACTTTAAAAGAGGAGGTATTTTTAGCCTATTTTCTCAAATTAAGCAAGTCCAAATACTTTATGGTCGAAATACTCCATGCTGAAAAGTGTTTTAAAGATCAAGAAAAATGTAGATAATAAGCATGTATTAAGAAACAAAATGTAGGCTTTCGGCCGCTGTTCAATCAGCTAAAACACAAGATTTCGTCTTAACATCAAGCAGCGAACCATCATCGACGTTCCTAAGAAATCATTTGAAATCGGCCATAAACCTTTAACATCCTAATTGTACTTTTAAATTAATATTGTTAATAAAATTAATAATAGTTTTTTTGTATAATCAGTTAAAATAAAAATTTAATTATTTACTTTGGATTTTTTTTTAAAATTTACTGAAATATTCGTATATTTCTAATAATCATATTCTTTAATAAAACGCTCGTGGAAAAAATAATAAATACTTGGAAAGGCTTTTCCGCACTTAAACATCCGAACTTCGCTTCGCGTCGTTCGTCTAACTGCTTGGCGTGTGGAAAAGTATACTGTGCGCATTATTAGGAAAATAACTATTACTACCATATTCTAGACATATTAAGAAAAAAATTTATTAATTTTTTTTAATCTATCAAAGTTAAAAACCTCCGTAAGCTTACCTTTGTCAAGATTTTTCATACATGATTCAGTAAGAGTCTGGTTAGTACATTTTGGTGTCACGTCAATACGTCGCGGCAAATTTGACGCGTGACAACGACGCGGTCAATTCGACGTACGACAACGTCCATGGACAATCCGTCGCATCCTATTCGACGCAGCAGAATTCGACGCTGAGAATGAAAATATCGGTTGATATTGAAATATCGTTGTAAAATTTTTGCCCCAAGAGCGAAAACACTCTCAATAGTATTCCCATGATTTGCTTTTTTACATTAAATGTATTATTTAGAAAAAGCCTACTTTTTAAATAACGCGCCGGTTTCTGCGACCAACTGTTCTGCGTCGAATTCTAAATGCGTCGTATTTGACCGCGTCGAATTGTCGCTGCGTCAATTGTCGACGTTTGTGGGGTACGTTTAGAACAGTCGGCAAAAAACATCACTACAAGTGCCACTGACAGTGAAGAGTTTTATACAGTTACTGAAGGGTTTCACCTCCGAATTCTTTAAACCTTTATCGATTTGCGTAAAAATGGTGAGTAGTAATAAAGTGACATATGCGACTTGCGCTTTACCCTGGGGGTGGAAGCCACCCCTTTCGGGGGCTGAAATTATTTTATCAAAAATAACCCGGGGAATCGATAAAAGTCATTCTAAGCAACTTTGTTCTTTAAAGTTTTTTTGATAGGTCAATATATTTCGAGTTATTAAATTAGGTTTTCATGAAAAAATGCATGTTTTAAAAAAATAACTCCAAAACATATTCTGCCAAAAGTTTTGTTACCAAAAAAAAGCTAAAAATAACAAAAAGATTGGTTGTTTTGAAAACATTTTAGGGTAAATCTAAAGCGACTTATAACTACTAAAAGGTATCATTTTTTTTTTGGATGAACGCAAGTATTTTTTTATCTTGGGAAACCCAACGGTGATGTTATACTAACTTACCGTGGGTGTCTTAATTGGGGGAGTTTGTTCACACGGGTCTTAAATATTTGGAGATTGGAAGGAGAAGGAAAAACCCTTTTGGGGCAGCAGGCTTCACAGTCTTGAATGTAGGAAGAAAGGAACAAAGAAAGCGGAAAGTTTGGGGCCTCCGAACTGTAAAAGGATGTATAAAAGTTGCACTAGTGTTGCCCGTTGGTTGCCGAAAAGAAAAACTGGCCAACTCCTTTGAGCAGAAGCCGGAAAAACCTATAGAAGAGCGACAGATCCCCTACAGCTCGAAGGTGGGCAAGAAGCCTTTCTGTGAGCTTGGGATATTAAAGACAAACAGCTCTTTTTAAATGAATCAGAATGCTAAGTGTTGTGGGGACCCATTCCAAACATGGGAACAAAAATTCCAAAAGGGTCTAATTTGGGATACATACAGAGTATACAGATTGGAAGAAGAAAAATACTTTCTAGCTCGAAAGAGGAATCCAACTTTTTTGAAGCTGCCAAGGCTATTATGGGTGAATGTTTTGTGCCAGTTGAGGGTTATTCTAAAAGTTACGCCGAATGATAACACGACTCTTTGTTCTGCAGAATTTTTATTAACGGATGAGCATTGGCAGACTTTGTTTTTGGGATTTAAACGAGATTTTTGGCGCCCCAATCCAAATAAGTTTGAGGTCTTGTGAAAGGGATATCTGCATTGCCTGCGTTTGTTTTCAAACAATGGCTTAAGTTGAATTAGGTATTATTGTCAGCAAAACTATGAATGGGATTGATTGTGGAAAGAGAAGATTTAATGAGTAGAAGAAAAGGGGGGCCAGCACTAGCCCTGGGGCCCCGCAAAATTTGGTAGAAGCAAGAATGACCATTCAGTAACTGATAAACGTCGATTAAAAGGAAAGGAGAGTAAGAGCAAAGTTTAGGTGGAAGACCAAGAAGGAAATTTGTTAAGAAGTGTTTGAGGTTAAATAATGGGAAACCGATAATTTTTGGAAAATATTCTTAACGACTTTTTTAAAATACATGCAAAAACCTGAAAAATAAAACCTACTACTTCCATCAAAATTGAAATATATAGTATCCTTAAAGTTTACTTTTTTTTTATATAATAATTAGTTTAAGAAGTTTCCGTTTAGAATGTTTTTATTTTTTAAAAAGGATTTTTAAAAAAAAATTTTTAAAAAAAAATGTCTCTTATTTTCACAATAACTCTAAAGTTACTACTAACTAATACTAAATATACAAAAAATATTTATACAAATATTTGGGTTTTTAAAACATTTTGTTTTTTTCCTATTTCTTAGGATAAAAGACAACCGATATATCGTTGAAGTTTAAATTTTATTGAGAGGATCATCTGGCCCGGCCCTTTAACCCTTTACTTTTAAAAATAAAAGGTTTTAAAAAGTGGAGGTGCAATGATTTTATAGCTCTTAAAATTATCTTTAAAATAGTTTTTCGATGGACACGATAACATAAAAATTAAGGGGGGGAAATTTTAAAAAAAAAAACCATTCACTTTTTTTTAAATTAAATTTTTGTAATATCATATTACATGGAAATGCTCACAAAATATACAAGTGTTTTGTTAAGTGCATATATACATACATACATATACCTTGACACACGGAATGTAACAGCCCATAACTTTTTAATTTATAAAAATTAATTTTTAAAAAATTTTTGTGATGCTCCTGTCATGTTTTTATGATAAATAAAACAATTTTGTAAATTGCACCCTGTCTATATTTTTATCCTACCTGATTCAAATTCAAAATTTTCTTTTAACCATGTGTCACACTTTCATTTTTTTCAAAATGGCTACCAAAATCTATTTTTTTTCCCAAAATTTTAGTAGGCCATGAGTGACAATTACAATTTAAGCATGTAAAAGGCGTTGCTATGTGAATAATAATGAAAAAATTTGTGAATATGTTAATTTTTATCAATTTATAAGAGTTAGGAATAAAGGTTATTTTTTAAAATATTAGAAATGTATAGTTTTAACGCTTTATGTCTCAAAATACAAAATAGAAAACTCTAATTTTTATTTAATTTAACTTTAGATTAAACATTTACTATTTCATATAACTTATTAGAACTAGTACAAAGAACTCACTATTTTATAAAAATATTTTTGTCATTCTTTTGCTGAGGTATTACACTGCCTACTTGGCGCATCATTGTTACCTGTACAGGGTGTCCTATTTTCGTGTGTTTTACGGGGTTTCTGCTTATGAGTGAAGTTACAAAGATGGGTTTTCGCGACACCGTGCTACTTTTTTGTCAAACAAAGATGCCGCAAACAATTTGTCCTAGCCCCTTTAGTTTCTTCGCTACAGGGGATTTTAAAAAAGTTGTATTTTCGGTTACCCCTCATCTTGGGTATCTGATAACTTTAAAAACGGGCCCTTATAGAACTTTTTTTCGCAGAATAAGTGGCATATTAAATTTCTCTCGGATTTACTTTTTGAGATATTACCAAAGTTGCACTTTTTTTAAAAGGAACACCCGTATATTTTTTTCGTCATATTATTTCCACACTGAGAGCTTTCTAAAAATATAATACAGTCGAAACTTATTTTTATAAACAGCATGAAAACATGCAATTATTTACTTTTTTAACATAGGGGGTTTTTTAAATTAATGACAGTCAAATTAATCAACGTCAAATGCCTTCCCCCAACAAAAACAATCTAGTAAATAAACATTTATTAACAAGACAACCTAATGGATAAAAAAGCAATTTACGCTAAATTGTTTTAGCCTTAAAAGACAAACTTAACTACTAATTTTATAAATACTGTTCGAATTGGTGACCATGATGTCTTATGCATTGTTGGCATAGCTTCTGTAGTCCTCTTAAAGCATTTCAAAATGAAAGAGCGGGCTCCAATCTCTAAAGGCATTTTCCGTGGCCTCTCTTAATTTCTTAATTGTTTCATACCCCTCGAGTATATTTTACCTTCTAAATATCCCCATAAAAATAATTAAAACTGAGAGGTCCGGAGACCGTGGTGGCCATCGAATAGGTCCGTGCGTGGCTATAAATCGATTAGGAAAGTGCTGTTCCAACCAGTGTTGTATCACGTGGATTTGACCGGAGCTCCATCTTGTTTGATGTCATTTATTGAACCAAGGGAATATCTTCCATAAACTCTTGCTTTTTCTTGAAGGATTTGTATGTATCTACAAATTCAAATTTCCTTGGTAAATACAATATTCTTCTTCTTCCCAAAATGAAACAAGAAACATTGAACAAACCTTTCCTGGCGTTCCCTGGGAAAATAACGTGTTCATTTTCCTGGCTCCAAAACCTTAAGTTATTTCTATTGAGGATACCCGCACTGGTAAAATTTCGTCCGACCAAATGATCTTCCTTTCAAAATTATTCTGCCTTTCACACATTTAAAACCAGTTACAAAACTCCACTCTCCGCTCAGGATCGCCAGTGAGATTTTAAAATACTTTAAGGTTTGAATTTATGTCGTTTCAATATTTTTTTCGACTTTTGTTTTTGGATGATATTTTCTTCATTTGCCGAAAGATGTCCCCTGGGTATTTTCAATGATGCTAAAACATTTATTTTAGCTACTTCATTATCTTTACTATAATTTTTTGGCCTATTTTATTAAATGACCCATATTGAATTAGATTGTTTGGTATTTTACGAAATATGCGCCATCAGGCTGTCTTCTTCAGGATATCTATATAGAAAGGAAAAAGCAAATTTGAAAAAAATATTATTCGTTCTTCTAACGTACCTATTTAGATAAAGCCCGCCGCCTCATTAACGTCTTCGTTGGATAATATGAAACATCCATTCATATCATACTTTTCAAAATGTTCAAAATTTTCGGTTTTGTAATTTTTTTTAGATAAATGATAACGATAATCTGGAACTAGCATTAAAAAATTCAATAGCAATCATTTGACGTTGATTAATTTGTGTCATTAATTTAAACCAAAGCCGCCTATTTTAAAAAAAGTAAAATTTGTTTTCATGCTGTTTATAAAAAAACCGACTATATTATATTTTTAGAAAGCTCTCAGTGTGGCAAATAATATGACAAAAAAATATATGGGTGTTCCATTTAAAAAGTGCAACTTTGCTAATATCTCAAAGAAAGTAAACCGAGAAAAATTTCAATACGCCACTTATTCTGCAAAAATTTCTATAAGGGCCCGTTTTTATCTTTTTTTGATGTTATCAGATACCTATCGGGGGTAACCGAAAATACAATTTTTTTAAAATCACCCGTAGCGAAGAAACAAATAGGACAAATCTGTTTGCGGCATCTTTCGTTTGACAAAAAAGTAGCACGGTGTCGCGAAAACCGCATCTTTGTAACTTCACTCATAAGCGAGAAACCCCGTAAAACACACGAAAATAGGACACCCTGTACTTATACTTGTTACAAAGCGATTGCGATTTTGGTAAAAAGGTCAGTTGTGCATACCAATATTAATAAATTATATGAAATAGTAAATGTTTGATCTAAAGTTACATTAAATGAAAATTAAAGTTTCCTTTTTTTGATTTTGAGATATTAGGCATTAAAAAAATAAATTTCTAAAATTTAAAAAATTAACGTTTATTCCTTACTCTTATTAATTAGATAAAAAGTAACAAAATCAGAAATATTTTTTTCTCCTATATTAGTAAAACCTAATTACACACTGTCTACTTTATCAGTAAATCTCTAATTACAAACACTATACTGTAAAAAAACCAAAGAATATAAACCTTTTTTTTTTATTAGTAATTTCAACCAACTTTTTGAAGTCTAATAATTCTATAATTTTTTGCAAATATTATAATGTAATCTTAGCTAATTTACATTGGTACTTTTTTTTTTAAATCCTTTACTTCAAATAAGATGGATTCAAAAGAAGTATCATACATCAGCACAAAATGAAAAATTAATATCAAATTTAACCCCTAATTTTGTTAAAAATATCTACCCAAATAAAATTAAAACTTGTAAAAATGTTAACCTTGTTAACAAAGGCCAACTGTATTGATTTATCCTACAAAGCGCTATAAAGAGTCGAAAGTATTAGTACCAAGTAAAGCGAAAAATGATTTTTTCATTTATACAGAAAGCAGAGGTTACGTACCGCTCGCCCCAGTCGGAGGAGGTAGTTCCAATTTCTTGCGACGTTTTTGTAAGGCGTGGTGAATTGTCTCCACGCAAAAACGGGATTCTGTTGTTTTTTCAAAAAGCCTATGGTCCAATGGTGGCCTTTGCCCAATTAAAGATCCAGCATTCTACCAGCTCCAGAACTTTTTTAAAAAAGATTGGCTTGGCTTTACAAAACAATATTTAAGAAAATATGTGATGTAAGACCCTGATGGTATGGTACATGGAAAAATCAATATTCAAGAAAATACACGTGACGTAAGACCCTGATGATAGGTAGCGTGGGAAAGAATTTAATTTAAGAAAATACCCTACATAAGACCCGATGACATCCAAAATGAATAATTACAGGTGATAATTTTAAATTATAATCCCAAGATTCAAATAATAGTCGGGGTCGTTCGTCAGGTCGCGCGGGGGCTCGTTTGTGGCATCATGTCTACTACAGAAAATTTAAAATCAATAAATTATAATATAAGCCCCAAACAATTTTTTACTGTAATAATAATGCGCCATTTAATGTATCAGGGAGACAAAAACAATTTTTTTATGATTTTTCGACTTAAGGGATGGTCTCTGAGAGTTGAAAAATTATTAGAAATGATAAATTATCCTTCAAAATGTTACGGAATATATATTCTGCTCAACTAAATAAGATTTCCACCGATTGAATGCTTTAAATTGCATTTGTGTTTCACCCCTAAACTGCAAGAAGCGCAAGTTAAGAACATGTTATTTTTGAAATTAAGGGTAATATAAGCTTGATTTCAAATTTATGTAAACTGATGGAGGTTTAAAGAATTCAGAGGTTATATCATATTTTTACCTTTAGTGCCTGTACTATTTGCTGGGTTGCTAAAACAAGTAAAAAAATAATTCTTACTAAAAACTTACAGGACTTCAGTCTGCACAACAAGATCTAGTGGGTCCGGTGCCATTTAATTACAAAAAACAGACTCTCCGCACCTCAAAACACTATTATGCCAAAAACTTTTGTTTTATACCATGTTTAAATACAGCAGGTTTCCAGGGAAGTGTTTAATCGATAATACAGAAATGCAACGAACGATAGACCTTATCTATTAGAGAATCAAATACGACTATTGCCTAGGGCACAACATTATCAACACAGTGTTGCCAGATAGGTTCAGCCACTTTTCCCTAACCGGCCTCTTAAAATCCCCGAGATTAAAAAAAAAAATCTCCTTAATCTTAAATCAAATGACTAAAATTTTTAGATGTCTGTTAGCTTTTTAAATTTGTTGTGTTTTAATAAATAACTTAGGTACAGGGTTATCCAACGAGCACTAGACCGGCCGCTTTTTTGACTCTACCTGTACTTTTATAAAAAAAAGTCAGTAGGGGTCATTTTGATATTTTTTTTTAAACGAAATGCCATATTTTTTATTTGATTATCCGATTCCTTGTATATCTTTTGATGTATGCAACTACATAAAAAGGATATTCCTTACGCCCCATCGTATCATGTATACAGTCACCATTCGAAAAATATTCAAAATTTTTAAAAAACATTTTGCAAAAAGTAAATAAAAACCATGTAACGGTTTAATTTTGTCAATGCGTTATGGTGGCGGGAAAAAGGGAGAATTTACAGCAAAATTTTTTTTTAAATATTCGAGCAATCTATCTTGGATGCGTTACGAGTGGCCGGTCCGATTTTTTTTCGACTGCTGCAGCGGCCTGGGCCATTTGCCTGGCGGCCGCTGGTGAAACAACTTGGTTTAATATTTTTACTGCGAATTGTGGTCCCGTATGGGATTTTTAATTTAAACCATCAATAATTTTTGCAAAGGCTCCAGTTTTGTTGTTGTGTGAATATTTTTAATAATTAAGGTGAAATTTGCAAAGATGGTCTCTGAAAATCAGGATTATTAGATTTTATTCAAGCGCCCACTTTGAGGCCACATGTAACCTAAGAAGTTTTATTAATTTTTTTTTTTTTTATCTGTTAAGCACTCATATTGATTGGTTTTTACTTAATTACTTTTTGATTACTCTAATATTCCTCGTTTTATTGCATAATTTTTTGAATTTGGGAAAGTATTCTAAAATAAGGGCTATTATTCTCAATACAGTTTGTTTTTTCTCAGACGAAGGCAACTTATAACACTTTATTTTAGTTATTTTAAAAATCTTACAGGCACTGGTTTTTAGTTTTACATTGTGGAAATATAAATTTGATCTGTTGGCCTTTTTATAATATTTTTTTTTTCTTTTGTTATAAATATCTTTTTTGGGGAATTTCTTAATCAGTTTTTGGGTAATTGAAGTTGATAATTAGTTAATTTTTTGATTGTCTGAAAGCCTGTAATTTTTTTAATTTTGAGATGTATCATGGTTTAATGCGCCAACCAATCATGTCTGTCCAAAATGTAGTGGTGACCACGAAGTAAAACTGTAACTCCTCAATCCATGCATGTCCAAACAAGCATGCAAGTGAGGTTCTGAAGATTTTAAATCGATTTTTACAACAACAAGGGAGTGCAAGGCATATCAAAGAGAATTAGAAAGATGCAAACAAAAAATTAAATATGAATAGCAACCAATCTTAAGAAAAGAAGAACTCTACTTGTGCGTAAATATACAGGGTTTATGCAAAAAAGATGATACAAATAAAAAGTTTAATCCAAAAAGAAGCTCCTCTTATTTTATGTTAACTGAAACGCATATCACGAAGTTTTCAGGATAGTGAATTTTCAATAATTGGCTATAAACTTTTTTTTTATTCTAATAGTCGACATCCGGGGTGTTGTGATATATGTAAGGGATCATATCCCTGTAACGTAATTAAGAACGAAGCAAATAGCGGTCATTTTTAATATCTTTAAAACTCAAACTTAAGAGTGAAAATATAATTATTGGTTCGTGTACCGTTCTCCTAACGGAAAAATGGATATTTTTTAAAATGTTGGAAGATTCTTTAATGATATGGAGGAACAAGACACAAGCTAATAATAATGGGAGACTTTAAATCTGGTGGAATAGTGACAGTTTAAGTAAGAAAAAGCTTGAACAAATTAGTAAAGAGCGGGATTGAAAAGATAGTTGAAAGTCCCACTGGGTGACACCTAACACAGAATCGCTCATAGATCTTATATTTACAAATGATTACCACATTCGAGAGACTGGAAGACGCTTTCCTCAACTGTCTGATCATACAACAATAGGATTTTGCAACCATGAATACTTCCCTAGGAAGTAGACAAAAAACTGTAAGAAATTTAAATGACGAGAACATGCATCAAAAACATTGCTTTAATTGAGAAAGACTGGAACTACACTTTACGTGTGTTGACAATATTTATACCAGTTTTATGAATAATATTATGGAAACAGTGAATAGAGTTGCCCTGAGGGAAAATTTCCCGCACACAATACCATGGATAAACAAGAACGTGATAAAGCTCAGAATGAAAGGAATATTTCCTATAAAAGATTTAGAACAAAAGGGGGATGATTGGGTGGATTACAAAATAAAGAAATAAAGTGGTGTCTACAATTAGAAAGGAAAAAGGTATTATGAAAAAAAAATAGACAGATTAAGGGTACAGTAAAAAATGTGGCGAACTTTAAAAGACTTAGTGGGTGGTGATAAGTATAATGAAACTATTTTGAGAATTATCTTTTCCACATAATACGGGACCTTTAGAAAAAACTTTAACAACTTTTATGCAGAAAGTATAACAAATGTACAAAGTATTCCAAATCAAACTAATGATTTAAATTAAGCATTGGTGAGCGGAGAGGCAAAACTTGAAAGAACTTAGCAACATCCCAGTTGAAAAGTATAGTAATGGGTCTAGAGAATAAATCGACATCTGATGAAACTGTAATATAAGGTTGTTAAAGAATATTTTTGTCAGGGGATTTGCTTCATTTGGTTAACACTTCTCTGTCGACGGGCAGGGTCCCAAAGAAAACAAAAATAAGTGTGATTGTGCCAATACCCAAAGTAAAAAAATCCAACAGGACCAGAAGAGATAGACCTATCAACTTACTTCCAGTTGCTGATGTTTTTGAAATAGTGGTGTCTGGGCAACTTCGTGCATACTTTGAAAAAAAAACTTTATCTTTCCTGGACAGTCCGGTTTTGAGATGGCCATTCTGGAATCGGCACTAAAATATTTTAGAGGTGGCAAAGACATGGTGAGGGTAATGTTGTCATTGGTGTTTTTGTAGACCAAGCGGGCGTTTGAGACCATAAATCGGAGTATCTATTAAAAAAGCTTGAAAATTACGGAGTGTCATTTTGTTTAAATGGATTAAAAAATTATTTAACTGATGGTACCATAGAAAAAAAAATAAATGGAGTTGTGCGAACCCATTAGAAACGATGTAGGTGTTCCCCAGGGAAGCGTGTTGGGGCCGCTTTTGTTTATAATTTCATAAATGATATGCACAAAATCTTTAAAAAGGCTGACTTGAGTTTATTTGGGGACGACACGCTTCTCTCAGTAACAGGAAGAAATTTGATCAAATTGATGATATTAATTTGAACTTTTACGCTGTATGATTGGCTTTGTATAAATAAACTAAAATTAAATTCTGAAAAACAAAAATATGATTCTTGGTACCAAATTAAACTGTAGAGCTTTTTTTTGAGAAAAATTATAATATTTATATTAACACCGATAAATTGATATGGTAAATGAAATGAAGTATTTGGGTGTAATTTTAACCCTCAACTGAAGTTTTCTGCAATATTAATTTTATGTGAAAAAAAAATAGGCAAAAAAGTAGGTTTTTTTTTTAAATATCTCAGAACTTAAGCCAATGGACTAAATTGTTTTTATAATAAATAATTTATCCACATTTTAACTATTGAACTCCTTGTTGTTAGCATGTTAAAGATGAAGTTAAGTTTTTGTTGCAGAATAAAGTAATGGAATTATTTTAGGTTAATAAGTAAACCAAAAAAAGAAAATGTTAAAATCGTTGGGTTGGTTACAGTATGGCAGAGCATAGAAATGTCTAACATTATAATGATTTTTAAACTAAAAATAATTTAATGCCTCCTTATTTTCAAAATTATTTAATACCGAGATCTTCTATCCATTGCTACAATGTACGCCTAGGGACAATTTTGAAATTCCATTTGAACGAAGCACATACATGCATAAGTATTTTTTGAAATGGTCTTAGGCTGTTTAATGCTCTGCCAACGGAACAAAAAAACTTTAAAAAAAATTTAAAAAAATGTTTACAAAGAAAGTTAAAAGACTTTATTTAGATAGGCTGATAATTGGAAAGTTTTAGATTAAGAACAAATGTAATTACAAAAATTAACTTTTATAAATTTAATGATTTAATTGTAAAGTTGTGTAATAATAGCCAAAAAAATACATTATTATATTATTATATTATATCATTATTGTTCCCTACTTTCTTTGCTAAGTAAGCTTTAGTTAAGAATACATAAAGATAACTTTAAAGTGTTAAAATTGTGTTAATTTATTTCCAAGTAAAAACATGCTGAAAAAGGAAAAAATATATAAAAATTTGTTTTTTTGCTTAAAATCAAAAAAAAATTTAAAAAAAACAATATGCTATTATAGGGTCAAATATTCTTTATTTAGTCTAAAAGAAATACTTGATGAGTATTTATTTATTAATTACGTAATAATCCTAAAATAATTCAGATTTGTTTTGTTGGCTAATTTTCAAAACAATATTTTTTAATTATGTCCCCTTTTCAGCCGATGTGTCGATATACATATAAAGCTACTACGTTACTTTATACTAAATTCTTTTAGTACCATTTTTTTTTATATTTGATTAGCTATGTATAAATTTCAAACTTTGGTTGTTTTTCTTAAACCGTGCTGTACTTGGCAAGAACGTTGGTTTATTGACTGTAAGTTCTAATGTTAATTTTTTTTGTAAATTTCTAATGCTTTAAGGTTTAATTAATATTGATTATTATGCTCTTTTAATGAGTGTAGGGATGTTTTGTGTATATCGATTATCGATATGAGTGATATTGATTTATTAATTCTAGTAACTTGAAGTTTTATTTTTGGTTATTCGTGTTATTCTTGTTGACAAATGTAAATTCCTTTTTTGTATGCTTAATAAAATTAAGAGGCAGGCATGCGCATTAATAAAATTCCTTTCAATTTTATATAATCATAAATCAAGATCGGTATTAATCAAGAGAGTTTTTTGGTGTTTTTGGTTTTATTAAACATCAGTGATGTATGATTTGTTTTATACCTAATGAATGCGCAGAAACGGCTATGCCATTAGTAACCTATAATATTTTATTTTTAATGTTTTAAATTAATTTGTGGAAACAATTTTATTTATTTTTGGTATGTTCTGTCAACGACGATAGCACGAATGGCCTGTTTTTTTTTTGAAAAAGAAATAAACACCCCTCTCTATGAAAATAACTTAACAGTTTTTACTAACAACAAATGATAATGCATTCCTACCTAAATAACAAAACCAAGTTTTAAAAATGTGTCGTGCTCCTCGGCTCGTGCTTGAATCTGTTTTCGTTAGTTTATTTATATGTGTTCATAATGCAATTGTTCTCTATTAATGAATATAGGTGAAATGTAAATGTGTAATTATAAGGTAAGCTTAGTGATCTAATGTAGACATAAAAACAGTAATTATAAAAAATTGTTGCAGAGATACTTACTACTATTTGAAAAAGGCTAGGGAATTTCCAGCCGAAACGCCATAACAATAAAAAAAATATACATTTTACTGGAAAAAAACACTTTTCTTTTTTTCCATTGTTATTTGAGAAGGACTGCAAAACCCAAGAAAAAGAATATCTGAAAAAAAAAATAATATATATATATATATATATATATATATATATATATATATATATATATATATATATATATATATATATATATAATATATATATATATATATATATATATATATATATATAAATATATATATATATATATATATATATATATATATATATATATATATATATATATATATATATATATATATATATATATATATATATATATATATATATATATATAATTTACTATATACCAGTTAGGTTAAATTAGCAAAGTTGTGTACATTTTTACGCTTATTACAATAACGATAATAAAAAAACAAATGAACATCAGATGTAGGAGTTATTCACAAAAATATACTTTTTTTAAATGCAACACCCTGTATTTGATACGTTAATTCGAAAAAGAATGTAATTTTCTATATAAATAGTTATTTACATTTTTTTGCTAAATGAAAAATAGAGGAGTTATTTTAAGTTAAATGTATTTTTCCATAAATGGACGCAGGCAGCCACGGAATTCTTGAAATCGCATTTTTTACAAATTATCGTAGTATGCAACAAAAAAAAAAAATAAAAGATAAATTGTGTCCGCCATGATGTTTTAGTGACAACTAGTAAATCATAAGGCAACAGTTCATTTATGCTACTGTTGTTTAAAATGCTGTCATTTGGAAGTTTGATAGATAGAATGCTAATAATTTGCCAAAATAATGGCATTGGTTTAAGTGAAACTATTTCCAGAAAGAAATATGCCAAACAGAAGATATTTTTTACTCCTTTATCGAAAGTTTCAATCAAACAAAAGTGTTTCTTAAGCGTAGAAATTAGAAAGCCTTTATAATTAATCATCAAACAGAAATTAATGTTTTGGCATATTTAAAAGTTTATCGTAAAAACTCCACAAGAGACTGTAGGTCAGATCTTGATCTATGCTAAGGAACCATTAATAAAATTAAAAAAAAAAAAAACATAATTATGTACCCCACAAATACAGACCCAAACAAAGACAAAAGGCGTATAAACTTTTGCCAATGGTTTGTAAATGCTGCTATAGAAAATCCAAACTTTTTGCGATTAATTCTTTGAAGCAATGATACTAACTTAGTAATAGAGGCATGTTTAACCGAAAGCAACAACATTATTGGATCATTGCAATCCCCTGAGCCATCATGCTTTCAATCCACAAAGATGTTTTTGCTTAAACGTATGGTGTTGCCTCATTGGATCAAAAATTGTTGGACCTGTGTTTTATAAAGGATCTTTATTTAACAGGCAAACAATATCTGAATTTACTAAGGAATTTTATTAATGTTACTTAGTTATGCGTTATTATTAAAAAAAAACTGAAACTAAGATGTTTATTATTTACCCAAGTAATTAGAAGGTTTGACAAATTATATCCTTTATGGCGGACTTAATTTAAATTTGGTTTCTGACAGGGGAGATCGAACGCACCACCGATCGTCACGGTCTCTATGGCAAACTGATATGAGACCGTGACGTTCGGTTTTCAAACAGCGCGATCTCACAATATAATTTGTACAAAAAATCGTTTTTAAATACCTGGCTGCCTCGTCCACTTACGGAAAATGCATTTAAATTTAAATAACTCTGCTATTTATCATCTTAGAAAAAAATGTTAATAACTAATTGTATAGAAAAATACATTCTCTATAGAATTAACGCAACAAATACATGGTGTTGCATTTAAAAAAAGTATATTTTTGTGAATAGCTCGTAAATATGATGTTCATTTGTTTTTCTATTATCGTCATTGTAATCAGCGTAAAAATGTACACAACTTTGCTAATTTAACCTTACCTGTATCTGGTATAATAAAAAAGTTAGCAATAGTGCCGACTTAATTTTAAACACGGTTTATGTATATATATATATATATATATATATATATATATATATATATATATATATATATATATATATATATATATATATATATATATATATATTTATGTATATATATATAGGGTTATAAATATAATTTGTTATATATAGAATCCTGATGAAGTCTGTAACCAATGGGGAAAGCTTGATATTTGAATAAAATTATTTGAAACCGGCACTCAAATCTTATTGCTCGATCTATTTTGGTATTTGGGGGATCCTGCTGTGACTACCTACTTTTATATATATATATATATATATATATATATATATATATATATATATATATATATATATATATATATATGTATATATATATATATATATATATATATATATATATATATATATATATATATATATATATATATATATATATATATATATATATATATATATTTCATTAATTTATAAAGGAAAGTAAAATAAGGAAGGCAAAAAAAATATTAATATAAGGGTGTTCCATTTAAAAGATTTGATGCTCTTTTTGTTTACTGATGACAAATTCTGACGGTTCAGTAAAATACTCCAACTGTTGTAATTTAAAGTTTATTCCTACTCCTAAAATAAAAGCTCTGGTGGTAATCCAAAATATAGAAAACCCTGTACAGAGAAGTTAAAAAAGTTTAGGAAAAATTGGTTAGTTATTTACGTTGCGGTATTTATTTTTCTTGATATCGCAGATTAATGGTCAGTTAGGATTTTTATGGTATATCTGTATTTGAAAATTCAAACGCGTTTTTCTCAAAATTTTCTCCAATATATCTCGAGAATGGCTCGACCGATTCATTTAAATTTATACTGTTGACTTAGCATACATGGACGCACAGAAAATTTATTACCACCTCATAATTAAAAATATTTTAATTTTTTTAAAAAGTTGATAAAAAACAGAAATTTGAAATTTTTTGTTCCGAAGTTGTCAAAAATCCAATTTTCATTTTTTTTTATAATAGTTTATTCTATGTATTTAAGCTTAGAGATTGGAACATCGCTGATTTTTTTAGTTTTAGATAAGCCAATCATCAAAAAATCCATAAAATCAGACCGTCAAACCAGAGAACCCCTGTAAGTCCAGGAAAATCCCTACACTATCTTTTCTAGTATTTAATACCGTTTGCGCTGACTTATGAAATTCTACAACAAATATCATTACCCAAAAATTTATAATCTTATATCTTTACAACCTCTGGTGAAAAAGGTCAGATAAAAATATGATATTCAAATAATAAGTATGCCGATTTTAAAAAGAAGATAACTGTGTGGCCTTGGCAGTCATAGAAACACATTAACAATAATTGTATTTGATTAGCCAGAAAAAGTTATTTTCAATAATATAATATATCGGTGTTAGTTTAAAATAAGATTTTTAATTATATGGTAAGTTTTTTTAAATACAGTTTTTCTATTAGTAATTTGATATCTATAATAAATTGTCTCCCTTTTTTTTATCAATTAAAAGGGTGATGATTGTTCATTCTTGATGACTTTTAAAAATATTTTTTACATACGTTTTAATTTAACACTTACTTAACAAAAATTGTCACATAATTTTTATTGACAAAAGTAAAATGGTTAAATTAATAAAAAAAAATAAATACATTTAGTCCAGAAAATGAAGTAAAAAATGGCAAAACCTCGCGATCGATTTGATAAAAATTTTGGGGAATTAGGCTCATCTTCCCCCTCTACTTCAAATTCTATATCTTGCCGATGGACGCTGAATTTTTTTTAAAGGTGAAAACTACCCCTAATTGTCAAAACTTATAAAATTACGTTTTTAACCTTAAGATGGGAAAATTTGGCTTGGATTAGTTATATAATGATTGTTTTATGGTTTGAAATACAATTTCAGAATATGTCAACCTTTAAAAATCAACCCTTGTTAGAGCTTAAAGTTAAAAACAATATATTTACCCTAAAAGATGATTAATTTATCCTGGTATTTAATTTTGACGTTGTTGCAAAATTGATAATTTCATTATCAACTTTTAACCCTTATAAAACAACTCCTGTTATAGCCTAATTAAAATAAAGATTTCCCAAAAAATTAAAGCTTGATAGCTAGACAATTATTCTTCTTCTTTCTTCTTTTCTGCCGTCTTTCACTACCGGAAGCCAGCCTCTTGGACTTTTAGTGCCTAATCTCCCATTGTCTTTTATAAACCTCCCTTAGTCTTGTTCCTTCTACAAGTCTGTATAACCCCAAAACTGGCTGGTTGATATATTCCTGGGGCTCATTTTCGGTTGCCCAAATAATACCTGTCTTTTGTGATTTAACGCTTCACATTCACACAGTAGTGGTGGTGTTTCTTCCCCTCGTCGCATATTTTGAACTTGGGGCCCCATTGTATGAGCCTATCTTTGTGGTGTCCTCTTAGGTTATCATGCCCTGTTGCAACCCACTGTTATGGAAGTCTTTTCCTACTTTGTCTGAGAGTTCTTCCTTCGTTCTTTGGATGGGCCCCTTATGAAGCCCTTTCCATGACTTATTCCCGAGGTTCCCCCAGTATTCCTTGTGTTTGTTTCGATCCATTCACTGGTTTGCCCGTGCTGTGGTTTTACTCCAAGGGCAGGTTCTGGTCCAAAGTATGGTGTGGATGATCCATGTCTTGCTGGCTTATCCGCTTTTCGTTGCCTTCTATTCCCGAATGTCCTGGTACCCATAAGAGATTACCCTGTTGCGTTCTCCCAGGACCTCCAGTTCTTTTGGCCCCATGTCGCTTGGACCGCCACCTTGAACAGTGCCCCTAGTGATGCCTGGCTGTCTGTTATTTGCAGATTCGCTTATTTTTGTGCCCTTCTGTTATTTTCTTTTGCACAGTGCAGTAAAGCATATATTTCTGTTTGAAATACAGTACTGTGTTTCCTATAATGGAGAATTAATTCCTTATTTCACTGTACACCCCCGCTTCAGTTCCCTGCCCGGTTTTGGAACCATCCGTAGACCAGATGATGCGCAACCGTGCCGGGGAGGTCGGGTTGCTGCCACCACTTCGATCTGGAATTTTTATCTGAAGTTTTTGTTGAATGAGTATTGGGGAATCTGGTCTGTTTTTCGTCCAGAATGTTGCCGCCAACCTGACTTTTTTTGTGTCCCAAACTCGCGTAGACACCAGTCAGTTTTTTTGCAGGCAGAAGAGCTCATTCTTGCCTCTCCCATCACTATAAGGTTAAGTGGTGGAAGGTCTAAGAGACATTCCAGGTTGTTGGGTTTTTTTTAATTGCTCCTGTTATAGCTAAGCAAGCAAGTTCTGTACCTTGGCCAGTTCTGTAAACAGTTCTGTCCACCATACCAGTGATGCAGCAGACATCATAGGCCTTACCACCATGGTATATAACCAATAAACCACGTTTGGATTAATGCCCCATGTTTTCCCATGAGCGCGTCTGATTAACATAAGAGTCATTTCCGCTTTCTTTCTTGTTTTCCGAAGATGTTGGTTCCAGGTATGAGAGTCTAGGATATCCCAAATAGTTTAATTCCACAATCTTGATTGCCACCCCCCTAGGTTCAGGGGTCCTAAGCCCTCTAGATTTCTCCTTTTGGTAAAGGCAACTATGGCTGATTTGGAGGGATTTATATGACAGAGTTATTAGTTAAAGATGTTACTGCCTGAAAAATTGCCGATTTCATTATTTTGCAAATTTTCAATCCTTAAAAACCACCCCTTTTAACATTGCAATTCTTATAAACTAATTTAATAAAAATAAATAGGAAAAAAGTGGCACAAGGACTGTAAATTAAGGTAATGAAATTATTATGTCCGACGTGGGCATTGAATTTTTCGAAAAAAAAAAAAATTGGTTTTTTTAAACATAGCTCCTTTATTTTTAATGATAAAAGTTTTTATAATGATTTTGTGTGGTTTTTCAAGAGTACAAGGTAATGTGAATTCAATCTTTTTTCCCTTAGTTTTGAAATGGGGTGGTTTGGGGAATAAGGTGGTTTCTCATAAATAGAGGCTTTAAACGGCCATATCTCGCCAATTATTTAGTACAGGGTGAGTCAACTAGAGTGTTCAACATTGGTTTCAAAAGTTAGAGAAAATAGTAAATAAAAAGAT
>JAHBCN010005589.1:0-54305 GCA_019359885.1 Listronotus oregonensis | reverse complement strand
AGGTTGGTCATATAATTTTAGAATTTATGGCGTTTTCAGTAGGTAAATGGGAATAAAAAAGTAAGTTTTTTTATTGGTTTTAAAAAATGTGGATACCAATAGCCTTCAGGTATGCTCACGCAAGCGGCCCCGCCTTTAAAAGAAAAGCGGCAAAAAGGGTTTCGGGACTTTTATAAATATATGGGTAATAAGCATTATCCTCAATATCAGTAAAATTTATGAAAAATTAATTGATGGTCTTCATTAGTACATCCTTCATAGAAGCCCACAATTTTATCAGTTACAAATTGTTTAAAAATGGAACTAGTTGAAAGTTAGGATAACAGTAATTTGATAAAAGGGGAACTGTTTTTACTTGTCTGGTAATAAGTAAAACAATTACAAAAAAAAAAATAATTCTTGGGGTTCAGCAAAGATGAATAGGGAGATTGCCGATCCGTGTTATGAAAACGCGACGGAAAAAAGCCCCCGATTAAACTCCCACTAAGACGCCTGCTAAAGTCGTCATGAACAAATCGGAGACGAACCGCGACCGCAGTTTCAATTTCCACTTGGGATATTTTTTTTTAAATTTTCATCAATATTTTTAATAAATATAATTGTATGCCATCGTAAAATGTAAATTTTGAAAATATTTTTTATTAACATGAAAATCGACCACTGGTCGTCCAGAACGTTGTGCTCCCCCGTTCTGTCCAGACCCCCAAGGCAAAAAAAATGCTCTAGTAACAAAAATTCGAGCACCATCTCCTCCATTCCCCACCACCTTCACCCACAAATCGCATCGCATTTAGCTCATTTGGGACAAATTTTTAAGTGCTTTCGCTTACTTACTTTAATCAATTTATGGCGATATTCACAACATGGCTTTAAAAAACTAATAAAATAATATAAATTCCCCTGAAAGGATTTACTACGCGTATCACTGCACCATACTTCATTAGAACAACGTTTTGTAGCCCCTCTCCTTATAGAAAAAATATATTTTAATAAAGTATTTGTATTTTTATTTTCTTAAGTATGACAATAATTTTAATTGAACTGTTTATAAAAAAATATTATTACTTGTTTTATTGCTAGTTTTTTATAAACATAGGACTGGGACTGCTCATACATTTGAAATAAACATCGTAAAGGGGATCCACAAAAAATGTTTAAAATACAAGGCCTATACTCTAAAGCTGCATTGGTTTGACAAATTATTCTTATTCTTACAGAGCGAAATAGAAGCTAATAAATAAAATTTAATCACCAGTACGATCTTTTAAAGATCGGCATAGAACCTAATAAACGAAAATCCCTACAAAAGTTAGCTTTTTTTTTGTGTTCTATATAAAAAAAAACTGTTAAAAATGGCCCTTTTTTCTTTAGAGAGATTTTAATTTAATTGCAATATCGTCTATAGGACTTTTATAAAGGATTAAAAACATAAATGGTTTTAGGCTATCCTTATTGGTGCATCAAAACCGCTAAATTGGACAACGTTGAAAAAGATTTACCCTTTTTAAAGTTGGAAAGTTCATCTTCGAGAAATAGTATTTAGCGAACCTAGGGAAGAAAATATGTCATCTTAATCAGCGGGTAGATTTTGACAAACACGAGTTGAAATGACATTATTTTCTTCCCGGTGCCATACTTCTTTACCATACCGCGTTTTAAAAAACGACTACCTGGTATATATTTTTTTTGCGTAAATTGCATAAAGGTCCTACGTGTTGCTCTGTTGGAGCCACCAGAGAAGGAACCTGGGCCACCCCAGCATTAATTTGGTAGAAGCTGGAAAAATGATCATCTACAGTAACTGATATGCTCGATTAGAAAGGAAACCGGGGCCAAAAGCAACGCTGGTGGAAGACCCATGAAGGAAGTTTGTTAAAAAAGCCCATCATGCCAGACCTGATCGAAAGCTTTGGTATATCAAGAGCAGCGATCTGGATTCACCAAAAACTCAAGGGACTTGTTCCAGTTGTGTAAGACAAAGGAAAAAAGATCCGCTGTGGATCTTCTGTGACGGAATCCATACTGTCTATCATTAAGGATATTGTGTTTTCCCAGATACTTTAAGATTTGGGAATTAATGTATTTTTCCATTACTTTGCAAACAACATAAAGAAGAAATATAGGTCTATAATTAAAAGGAGAGTTTTGCACCCTTTTTTGGGGACAGGTTACATGCAGCTTTCCCCAACTCTTCGGGTAAATGCCGTGTCGTAAGAGATTCGAAAAAGGCGAGTTAGGATTGGTGAACTTACAGACATTTTTAAGACGATTGCTGGTGGACGGTGGTGGTATGCCATCCAGCCAGACGATTTTTAATATTAAGAGAAGAAAGAACGCTGATCTGTTTGACTTTAAAAATTATCAGACATTTTATGAAAACAGGAGCAACTTTTTGGTGAGGAAGATTAAAGGAGGATCAAACGTAGATTGCACAAATTGTTTGGCAAATAGTTCGCTTTTCCTTTAGAGGAGACAATTCATCTTCAAAAGATTAGGGTAAGAAAAGAATTTTTTCAGAAGTTTTGACTAATATTTTTGGCGAAGGACCAGAAAGCTTGCCTTTGAGTAAAAGAACTTTATCTTTTATTCGATTGTTAAAACGGTCTTTGCTTTAGAGATGGTCTATTATACTGATTTCTTGTTCGATGTTAGCCTGTCAATTTTCGGGAATAGGGTTTAGGAGAAATTTTTGTTGGCTTAAGTTTTTATAAGTCTGGCTTTGTCACATGATTTAAAAAGCCACGGTTTGTGATTTGAATTATGGGTTTTTTGGTGTGGGAAAGATTGGTTCAATGCCAGTTAATTGTTCCGGTAATTTATTAACATATTTGGGAGGATCGTGAGGGAAAAACAGGTAGGTTTCAAGTTCGTTGCCTTTATTTATGTGGAGTATGATATGACCAAACCATAATCAGAGCGACCAAAGGGAGCAGTTACTGATGCTTGGTAAGTTCGGGGGTGAAAATAAGAAAAAAGATCTAGGGGTTAGAATTATGGGTGGGAACCCGAAATAGGTAGGCCCATAAAATTGGTAAGGAGTTGTCTTGCGAAATTTTCGGCTGCTCTGCCTTGGTATCAGTTTTTGTAAAAGCCTAGCCAGTTCTTATTATGAACATTAAAATCCCCGAGGACGTTACTTCCCAGTAGATCGACCCAAGTGCGGAAAGTGATACTTTCCCACATGCGATTGCGTGGCGGAGTTTGGGCAAGCATTCGAGTGTGGGAAAGACACTTTCCGCAAGAGTTGAGTACATTATTCTTTTTACGGCCCAAATTTAAAAAAAACATTCATTTTTGTTTAAGTAACATAATTTTTATTAGAGAACAACAATTAGGTATTATTTGCACTATTAATATTAAACTACCCAAAATACCCTTTTTTCATGCCTTTGATATTTTTGTACAATTTAAAAATTGGGTGTATTTCTGCTCGTATCTTTTTTTTTTTACAGGTTTAAAAGGTTCATATTTTCCTCATGGGCAGTCTTCACAATATCTTTGGGGAAGCTTTTGTCAAATAATCCATTATTTGACTTGTTAAAAACCTTTCCAGTTTAGAAATATTTTGACAAACTTGACCGCTAAAACATTTTTTGTTGGCACGAAAATATGCAGAACAAAACCTGATTTAATTGTTATTTGACTTTAATTTCTAAAAATTTTTTTAGAAATTTCAAAATAAATCTTAAAAAAAAAATTGCATATTTAAAAAAATATACGACAGGGTAGATTATATAAGCATCCTTTGTGTATAAATTGTTGTTAAGGTGACTAATTATTAAAAATCCGATCAGTATTAGGGTCTTAATATAGATAGTTTACACTAGCCAAGTGCGGGAAAGTACACAATTTCTAACTAAAATACGTACACGAAAGTAGAAATATATGTAGGTGTCCAATAAGAGGACGCCGGTGTTTGAGAAAATGTTTATCGCACAGCGTTGGGGAAAAAATATTTTTAAAAAGTAAGTCAAAAGAAATAGCTGAAATTATTTTCAAGTTTCTGAAATGGCCGCAAGGGGGGTAATGCTCTTAAATCTAAAAAAGTAACTGGAGTTTTAGTAAAATTTCTTTATTAACGTACAAAAAAATACCTGATCTTTAAAGTCAAGAATAATCTAAACCTTTTTGTTTGAAATTTTCTTATCCCTAAAGAAAAAGTGGTGGGGGTATTTAAAGGTTTCCGAAAACACTATCTGTATTTTCAAAGGTATTTTAAGCTTAGGCTAGTTAAAGAGCTTTTCTTGGGCTATAAATGTTATAATATTGGAAGTTTTGTTAGTTTCACATTCGTTTCAGAGGCTTTTTACGATATTCGACATGGTTAATTTTCTAAAAAATTAAAGCATTGGTATATTTTTTTTCATGAAAAAATAGCTAAATAATCCTTCAAGCTCTGAAAACCGTATTATATCTTGTTCCTTACCTATAATTTACAAAGAAAATTTTATAAATCAAAGGTACAAAAATATTATAAAATAAATTTGAATTTTAAACCTTTAATTTGGTTTATAATCTTTTCGTTTAAATGCAATAATTTACAGTTATAATCAAAAATCAAATTTTCAGGATTTTTTCAAGGTATACCTAGAAATTAACTTTTTTGATTATAACTCGTAAAATACTGCATTAGATGAAAATATTGTTTAACCTAAATTAGAGGTTTTGTAAAAATACATAATTTATGTTTTATAAAATCTCTTGTAGTTTTATAGTTTTTGGCATATAGACGTATAAAATTTTCTTTGGTCTAAATATTATGTAAGGAACAAGATATCGAGATGCGATTTTCGATTTTAGGCATTGTTTAGCTACTTTTACTAAAGAAAAAATTATACCAATGAGTTTAATTTTTTGAGAAAATTAACCATTTCTGTCGGAATGTCGAAAAAAGCCCTCTAGCGGCGACATGTAAGTGAACAAAACTTTAAATATTTTAAGATTTATAGCCCAAGAATATCTTTGAACTAGCCCAAGTTTGTTAAAATCGGCTTAGCCGTTTCGAGATCAGGTGTGTTTTGCGGAAACCTTTGAATCCCCACCCTTATTTTTAGAGATATACAAAAATTTTCAAACATAAAGGTTTAGATTATCCTCGACTTAAAAGATGGTATTTTTGTTGCGTTAATATAGCAAAATTCACAGAAATATCACTTTTAGATTCAGGATACAGTTACGCCCTAGCGCATTTCAAAACTAAAATAATTTCCAGCTATTTCTCTTGACCACTTTTACCAAAAATATTTTTCCCAACACTGTGCCATAAATATTTTCTAGGATACAGCCGGCGTCCTTTCTTATTTGGACACCCGGTACAGTCGTAGAAAAAATATGTTTTCATAATTTTAAGTTAATTTTTGTTTAGTCGATTTAATTATTTTTATAACCTTTTTATGAATTCCGGTTGCCCAGTTTGTTAAACCCTGAGGTTAAACCAATATTATTTATTTTAATAAAACAGTTGTATCTAATTTTATTCCTAAAAGAATCTATTATTAACTATTGGCTTAAAAATTAAAACCCCTTATCCAACTAATTTTTTGTATTGAATTTTGCCAAATTTGGGCGTTATAAAATTTTTCTGTTTTCACATCTTAAAAAAATACCTTTATTATACTTTTATTCATTTAATGAATATCAGAATTGAGAACATTAGAACAACCAATTTTTAAAACAAACGTTTATTTTTGACAAGTGTTTCCTTAGTTTTACCAAATAACAAAAAGTTGACCACCACTTCGGTGTAACAAAAAAACTCGTACTGCTGAAAATATTTTATTTAGTTAGTCAGGTTGCAACTACCGGTCGCTGATGGTATTGGTATTTTACTTCTTGTAGATGTTTTCAGAGCAATCCAGGAATTTTTATTTTTACCGCAACATCATTTACTCGTAATCCTTTTTAAACGTCCGCGATTTAGGAATTTTTAATTAGTTTTGTCATGAGTTATTTTCAGCTTTTCTGGTTTTCGCTGTTAAAATTATGTTTTTACAAAAATACAAGTCACATACATTTTTGCTGTATACTTTGCAATTCACTTTTAATGGAATTTTTAATAACGATAGATAAAAATACCAAGTTTGATTGTTTTTTAGTTGTAGTTTGTAAACCGCCGAATTATTAACAAAACAAAAAAAAAATATTGAAACAATTTTTTAAGAAAAATTGATTCAGTTCGAACTGTTAAATCGATAACAAAAATGTGTAACGCTACTTCTGGTGCAACAGAAACTGTCTTACGGTTAAACATGTTTTGAGTAAGTTCCTTTTATTTTTTAATTAGTTTTTAAAGCTTAATAGAAATCAGGTTGCCATATTGGCCGCATCTTATTATTTTTAAACTAAAACTTTTTCCCTGAAATAAAAGAGATCCATTTACTTTTTTTCATCATCGGCGATGTAGAATTTTAATTAATTTCGTCACAAGTTATTTTTCAGCCTTTCTGGTTCTCGCAATTAAAATTTCGTATTTCCCAAAAATAGAAGCTGGAGACAGTTTCGCTACATGCTTCACAAATTTACTTTAATGAGGATTTTAGATTGCGAAAGATAAAAATAACGAAACTTGACTGGTTTTTTGACTGTCGTTTTATAAACCTTTAAATTTGTAATACAAAAACGGTAGTTTAATTTGCGGGCCTTAAAATCTAGACATGAAAGGATCTTTTAAATAGACATATTCACTCATTACTTTAACAGCTTAATTTACTTCCATGAAAATCAAAAACATGATTTGCCCTTATTTTAGAGGAAGTTTATTCACACGGGACTTAAATATTTGGAGATATGGAGGAGAAGGAAAAAGTTATGAGGGTGGCATGTTTCTTAGTCGGAGTATTCTAGGATGAAGGAACAAAGAAACTGAAAAGTTCGAGGCCTTTCAAGTTGGTCTGTAAAAGAATGCATAAAAGTGCACTACGTTTTGGGAGTTGCCAGAAGAGAAATTAGAGATATTATACCGGCCAACTCCCCGGAGCAGAAGCCGTGAAAACACCTCCAGAAAAGCGACAGTTCCCCTGCAGCCCGTCGGTGGGCAAAAGAAGAAAGCTTTTCTGTAAGCGTGGTATTATAAATAAAAAGAGGCAGCTGTTCTCTACATGGATGGGTATGATTTGGAATACATACATAGTATACAGATTAGAAGGAGAGAAATACTTTCTGGCGCGAAAGAGGAATCGAACCTTTTTTAAAGCTGCTGGGGCTATGGATGTAATGTGTTTGTGTCAGTTAAGGTTATTCTCAGAAGTAAAACCTACAAGATTAAATGACTCTTTGTTTTGCAGAACTTGGCAGCTCTTATGTAACGGGTGAGCATTGGCAGACTGTTTTTGTGACAGCAAACATGACTGTTCTGGAGGTATTAAAATGGACAAGATTTTTGACGCCCCAATCCAAGATTAGTTAAATGTTTTGTGAAAAAGATATCTGCATTGACCTACGCTTGTTTTCCAAAACAGAATTACAGGGTGGCTTAAGAAATTAAATATTAGAGTGAAGAATACTATCGTCAGCAAAACTATGAATATGATTAATTGTGGAAGAGAGAAGATTGATGTTTAGAAAAACAAAGTTGGTGCCAGTACTAAGCCCTGGGGTAGGTAGGTAGGTAGCTTTAAAGTGAGTGGGTATAACACCCTTCCACCGCGACCTATCGGTCTATTGCGGCTCACACCCTTTTATATTTCTCCCACCAGTTCCAGACTCATAATAAATCTGATGATCCTGTTGGGAGAGAGATCTTTCACCTCCCCCGGCAACAAGGTGTCATTATCGAGGATTGCGAATCTTAGTCGTGCCATTGCTGGGCACGAACACAGTATGTGTTCTGCCGATTCATCCCCCTCCATGCACATGCGGCACTCGGCATCTTCCGCTAGGCCGATCTTGTGCATGTGGTATTTCAATCTGCAGTGTCCCGTGTACAGGTCCACTAGAGATTTAAGGTGAACCCTTGATTGCTACAGTAGTTTGACAGGACATTGTTGGTTCGGTGGGCTTATGAAGGCCTTCGAGTGTCTGAGACCCGGGAGTCCATGCCAGTACCGAAGATTTTCTCTTTGTGTCCAAGCTGATATGAACTGCTTGGCCATTCCATAAGATATACCGTTGACCGGTTCCGGTCCTGTGAATTTTGTTTCCGCCCCCCTTTTGGCAAGGAGGTCTGCGGATTCATTACCCTCTAGGCCGGTATGTCCAGGTATCCACATTATTGTTTTGACCCAGTTTGGTCAGCGCATCCTGCAATTTCAGACGGTTTTCGAAGTTGCACCGGCTGGATTCAAGAGCCTTAAGAGCGGCTTGACTATCGAAGAATATTTTAACTGTCTTACGTGTGCCGATCAACCAGCGATCTAGCACACACCTTAATAGTAAATACCTCCGCTTGAAATATGGTTGCGAGAGTGCCCAGGCTAAAGGAAAACTCTGCTTTCGGCCTCTGTCCAAATATTCCAGCTCCAACACCGTCCTTGGTTTTGGAGCCATCGGTGTACCAACAGATGTCAGCCCGGAGCAGGTCGGTCGTTTTTCGACTCTAGTCCTCCCTTTGTGGGTAGACTACACTGTAGGGCCGGTTGTAATTGGTTGCTGTAGGCATTATGTCTCAGGGCATTTCCAGTCTGTCACAGGTCAGGACATTCCTGAGGAGACTGGTGCTCTCCATATGACACGCCTGCAATTTGTTACTGACCGTCTGTAGGTTGCCCACCTGCCTCTCTCAAGTAAATATGCGAGAGGCAGTCCTAGGAGGGCTTTCATGGCCGCCGTTGGTGTCGAGCGCAGGCGCCCGTGATCATTAGGCAGGCCCCTGGGGTACCCAGCATTGATTTGGTAAAAGTTGGAAGAATAACCATCTACAATAACTGATATATGTCGAATAAAAAGAAACCTGGAGAGCCAAGCTTAGGGGAAGACCGTAGGAAGAAAGTTTGTTAAGAAACACATCATGCCACACTCGGTCAAAAGCTTTGGATATGCCAGAAGCAACAATCTGAGATTCACCAAAACTTAAGGGATTTGTTCCAGTTGTGTGAGACAAGGAAAAGATCAGCTGTGAATCTTTTGTGACGGAATCTATAATTGAAAGTCATTTCTATAAGTTTTAAATTTTGCTTCAGTCCTGCTAAAGCCCTACTTAAGTCGTCCAAATCAATAACGTGTAATTGTAAAATTTTGGATGCATAATTAATTGATGTTATTTAATCTATTTTGTTTTAATACTTGTTGCTCATTTTTGATAATGTTTGATTTTTATATAAAAAAAGATATTTTACTGCAAATATCGCATTGGCCTTACTGAATCATCTAATTAAATTTAATGTTTTTAGAGTTCGGTTCTGATTCGCCAGGGGGCCGGATTTAACTTTTACCGCCCTAATATGTCAATATTTTTTGGATATTAGAATGAAAAATTTAGCGTTAAAGGAATTTAAACTTTAATAGTAATTCTTAAAAAAAATTAATAACATAAGTAAAACATACAAAAATTAAATAACAATTTTTAAAACAAAAAACATTTTTTAATATAAAAACAAAAAAATAAATTAGAATGTTAAAAGATATGTCTTTTTTAACTATGTATTATTTAATTATAGGCAAAACCCTATTCTTAGTTTTTTTTGGAACCTTTTTTTCTGCAAAATCATTAATTATATCATTAAAATTTACGATTACATTTTTTTAAAAAATTATCTTAAATTTTGGCGCCCATAATATTTGCCGCCCTAGGCCTCAGCCTACTCAGCCTTTGAGTAAATCCACCCCTGTTCGCCAGTCAGAGTCGGGAGGCCCCCTGAACTTGGAATTCCGGGGCACTGCCCCGCCTAGCCCTCCGATAGCTATGCCACTGGGTAAAAAAAACTACACTGAATGAATACATGAAGGTAGCGGTCGTAAGATGAAGTTACAATAAATCAAGTAGGGTTACCATTGAGAACAACCCTTTATACATACTCTTTTAAAAAAATATATTAAATAGGTCTGTTTATGAAAGTGTTTCAACCCAATTTGTCACGGGATGTATTATAATATGTCCATTTTTGACTAAGAAAAACTCCTAGTCAATAACCATGGCTAATCACGTTTTGAACCAACGGAATACATTTTGTTATTGTAATCATGGTACTGACTTTTTGAACCAATACCATACATATTTTGTTTAGGTGTTTTTCTTAACTGAAATTAAACAGATTATAATATATTGTAATATTTTTATTAAAAAACACATATTTTAATAAATTACAAATTAATTTTTCCTTCTCAAACTATTCATTTTTTGAACTATTGCCCCACTATTGCCTAAAGGCGACGAGACAGTAACAATCAATTCTAGATTGTGATATGGGAAAATAAAAATAACACATACTTAGCATGTAAATGTCGAGACGTAGGTAGGTTGAAAAAATGTAAGAATATCAATTGCAAAAGGTTACATGCTTGTTTTAATATTTATGATATTTATTATTTATTAAGTTACGATAATACCTTTTTTTTCTAAACTTTTCTTCTATCGGGGTCAGCAGAAATTTTGCAATTTAAGAACCAATAAATACTTTATTTTATAACAAAAATCTGTACACAACTGTCTTTTATGAATTCACCAAAATCTAAAGCGGTTTGTTAAATAGTTACCATTAAAAGCTTGCTATAGACTTTCAGCACACATTTTATAATGGTTTTGTTTAAAAATGCGGTGTGTTTCTTACGGGGACATAAAAGGCTACATTATTTTTAAAACTTTTAATTAAAAGTATTTTAATAGACATTTTTTTTAAAATAAAACAACTACCTAAATTAAAATTTAAAATGGATGTCAGGAAAGGGCTGAAATAAATATTCGTTATTTTATTCTGTTCTTATATATATATATATATATATATATATATATATATATATATATATATATATATATATATATATATATATATATATAATATATATATATATATATATATATATATATATATATATATATATATATATATATATATATATATATATATATATATATATATATATATATACAGTATGTCCACGAAAAGGTGTTGAAGAGAAAAAACTTAAAATGGTACAAAATAAAGTGCATTTATTTGAAGATATGGAAAAAAGATTACTAGGAAAGTTGTTCAAAATTAAAAAGGTGGTCTCTAATAAATTTTCAAAAAATGTTATTTTATTTTTGTTATTAAATTTATTTAATATCAATTTAAATTTTTAATATCAATTTATTATCAAATTTTTTGCTGTTAATTAAGCATTTAGAGCTAACGATACTGCGGCTAATGAATTATAAAAGCGAAGTGTCAATAAAGCTTGTCACCAGTACAAAAATTTGGAATTAGTTAATTGATAATGAAATTTTAATCACAAGTAAATAAAAGTGGGCCAATTTTTGCGAAAATTGGTATTAGAGACTACCTTTTACGTTTGAACAACTTTTTCTAGTAACCTATTTCCATATCTTTGCAAATAAATGCACTATTTTATACGCGGTGTTCAAAAAATTTAAAAAAATTAAAATGGTACAAGAGTAAAGTGCATTTATTTGCAAAGATATGGAAGTAAGTTACTATAAAAAGTTGTTCAAACGTAAAAGGTAGTCTCTAATACCAATTTTCGAAAAAATTGGCCCACTTTTATTTATTTGTGATTAAAATTCCATTATAAATTAACTAATTCCAAATTTTTGTACTAGTAGGCGTTGATAGTGACAAGCTTTATTGACACTTCGCTTTTATAATTCATTAGCAGCAGTATCGTTAGCTCTGAATGTTTACTTAACAGCAAAAAATTTGATAATAAATTGATATTAAAAATTTAAATTGATATTAAAATAAAAATTTAATTACAAAAAAATAAAAAGTCGGCCGATTTTTTGACAATTGGTATTAGAGACTTCCTTTTAATTTTGAACAACTTTCCCTAGTAACTTTTTTCCATATCTTCTCAAATAAATGCACTTTACTCTTGTAGCATTTTACGTTTTTTCAATTTTCTGAACACCATGTATAAAATATGTTAGATGTTTCTATCCCAATCTTACTTTTAGCAGTAGCAAAATTTTTTATGAAGAGTAGCTTTTTTCGATAAAATCAAAAATAAAAAAGTTTTTTCTCTTCAACACCTTTTCCGTGGACATACTGTATATACAGAACGAAGTAAGAAGTGAGAGATTTCTAAGTTGACGCTTTTTTTTAACTGTATATAAAACTCATTAAAATAAACAACTTTTTTTAATAACTTTTTTCAAAATACTAAAAAATAAAGAACTTATATTCATTTATTGTGGCAAACACGGTCCTGCCTTAAGTAAGTTGTCACCTCCTTGGGCTGTGGTGTTTGGACACGATAAACGTAATTTTCCCGCAATATTTTCCATACTTTTCTTTTACTTAAACCGACCTGACTTGCAATGACCCGAGTACTTGGGTCCAGAATAAGCCCACAAGGGAAACCGTCGCGTCGCGCGTTCAATCTCGAAGCAACGTTTCGATTAACGACATTTTTTATAAATAAGAACATATCCACGTATTTATTGTTTTTAAATTGTGCCATTTCGCGATTTAACAATGATTTAAAACTAAAATTATCTCGCGTCGTCCAAAAAACAATACGACTGACTCACGGCGTATAAAACAACACAAAAAAAACAAGCGTAAATAAGAAATAAACTATCTATTTACGTTCAGGTCCCCATAACCACACTTTAAAAATAAATGTATTACCTTTGTTATTTTTAGATTTTTAAAAAAATGTTATTTAAAAAAGTTGCTTATTTTAACAAAAGTTTAAAAGTTGAAAAAAACGTCAACTTAAATATTATAATATATATATATATATATATATATATATATATATATATATATATATATATATATATATATATATATATATATATATATATATATATATATATATATATATATATATATATATATATATATATATATATATATATATATATATATTCGGGCCCGGGAGCCTAACCCAGGTCACCCGTATGCTAAGCAGGGTTACTGACTACTATGCCACCGAGAAACATATTGCAGCGTTTTGCGTGTTTTTTAAATTAATTTTTGCATCACATTGTATTATTTATAAGCAAAATCCAATAGAGCTTACGAATATGATCTTATGCAGTAAAGAATATGGACAAAATGTTGGACCAGTAAGGCTGCTACTTCTAGAGATATCCAGAAGGTAACACTTTAACTAAGAAACTTTTGTGTCGGTTGTTTTAAATTGTGTTAAACGATTGCAATATGGTGTTGAAACGACGCCTTAACAATTACGTGGTATTACAAGCAAAAACAGTTATAAAAACTATTATTATTAGACCTGGAGCCGAGAGGGTTTTTACATGTATCATAGGCCCCACGTCGATGCTTTAGGGGCTGATGGACAACGTTATTCCCCACTTTAAATTCCCGGTATGGCATCCCTAAAGTGTAGCTTTTAGGAGGGGTGAATTTTCAAACGTGTAAGTAATATCCATGTCCTTGGATCATAGGCCCCACTTTGATTATTGATTTATGTCGTCAAGAAGGTCGCCGAACCCAATATGCCATACCTATATGGCGTCACTTATGGTCCGCCATACTGACCGAAAGGTGTAATTTTTCCACTGTGGACATGGATCATTGGCCCCACGCTGTTGTTTCGTGATCATTGTTAACAATAAACTGTAGAACAAAGATTTCAAAACGCCATACCTCTGGGACATCGCCAAGTGGCCGCCATAATGGGGCAAACATGTCATTTTAGCAATGAACGAAATTTTGGTAATACGTGACACGAACAAATAAAATCGAAATAAAAACCGCACCATCAATATCGACGTCGGATATTAATAGGCAAAGTTTAAATGGATTTTAAAGAAGCAGTTTCATCAATCAATGGCGCTTGTAAACCTTTAGTTAATGGGATCCTGAATAAAGTATACGAATAGCCTGATTTATGGCTGAAATATATAAAACAGTTCTTGAAAATTTATATTTTTGCCGCTCCGTTAATAACATTCATTTGTAATATTTTCTTATTCACCTAACTAATATTCTTAAAATGTAATTTTTTATACGTACGTTACCAATATACCTATTGTCATAGTTTTAAAAGTTAATATATAGGGGCCGAAACGATGAACTTCTAATTTAATTTTAATACAACTCTGGTAAACACTTGCTAATAATATTCTTATTTTAATAATATTTTGTTTGCAAGCGCATTTATTTTCAGTCCAGTCAAAAATTCAATTTAATTTTAATCCTTATCTACGGCTCTTAAGCCGGTTTTTGAGACTGTTCTAGATTTGTCCAGTTGCTTACATTTTTGGGGTTCAACATTAAGAGAGTTTGTTTCAAAGCGTTCTGTTTTCGCAAACAATATTAGTCCGTCAGCTGTCGAAGAAAAAAGAGACCATTCTAGGGTTGTTAGATTTCCGAAGAGAAAAAGTGTGGCAACGACGGCGACGGACGGGGGATGGAATTTTTTTTAGGTAAGAGTTTGGACTATTAAAAAACATTTTTAAATAACATGAATATATAATAATATAAACGTTCATAACCACAAGTTGTCGTCAAAAATTTAGACAAACAAATGAAAAACGTCACCAAATTATGATAAAATTACAAATAAGGACAAACGTTTCAAATTATATAATTATACTATAAAAAAGTTAAAATAAATTTTCAAAACAAAATAAAAATTTACCTACCGAGGATTGCTTTATTTCTAGTAACAAACTATCGCTATCCTTTGAAAGAAGATACCTATTACTTAAAATCTATGCAGATAAAAGAAAAATTGTACTGTGCTGAACTAAAAATGCGAAGCATTTGGGGTACTTAGCGTCGCGTGGCAGCTAAGTGGAGAAGCGTGGTAATCACGCCCAAAGCGGGGAGTGTGGCAGCGCTAGGCTAATCGTTGCTAGTATGCCCTTTTAAATAGTGAATATTGACTATATGCTGATCATTTATTAACAGATTTACAGGATAACTGCGGTTAGTTCTGGTCAGAACTAGAAAATAGGTCTAGATACTGTAAAAATAGCAATCTTGTAACAATTTATACTCGGTATGTCATCTAAACCAAATGACATTTTGATGAAAAAAATATGGCCGACAATTATGGTCATACGCCTAGGTCTGCCTGTCTGTCGTCCTAAGGACCAAGCTCGAATTTGGTTAAATAATGGTAGTTTTGGAACAATCGTACTTAATATACCAAATAAAGTTTATCGCGTATATATCCATTAGATAGCATATTGACTATAATTGTGCCAAGATGGGTATTTTTTGCACTTTTTCTAGTCAATAAACCGAAGTCATACTCCAAAACATAAGAATAAATGATCAGCACATAGTCAATATTTACTATTTAAAAGGTACTGAGTACGATTGGTCCCTTTTTTCTTCGACGGATGACGGTCTATTTTTTTTTAAATCTTTGGACAGTCCACGTAGGCTGATGCCTAAGTACTAACGTACTGTGGTGTCTATATGCCTTGGTGCCTTGGTGCCTTAAGTGCGAAGACTTGGTCATATTTGTCAGTTTAGTGCGACTTTAAGAAAGGGCGAATTGGCAAATTGTAAGGTAGGTGTGTCAAATGGATAAACTGGGTAATATTAGGATGTTATCAGGCATGTTCCAAAAAGGCGAGGATATGGAGCTAGGGACACCGAACATCGTAAGGGAACAACAGCGTCAAGATGACCAACTATGGATTTTGGCTCTTGGATATGGGTTTAGTTCGACTTGAGTAATAGCGTAGGGGTTTCAAGAATACGAAACAAGAGTAAGGGTGCATACAGTGTCAAATAATAATAGAATAAGAAGTTCGTTTTTTTTTCTTGCCGTCCTGTGGGATCAGAAATGGAAAACGGTGTGAAATTCACAATTTGATATGAAGAGACTTATTACACCGCGGGTGTAATGGTATTATGTACCATCAGATATCATGGCGGGATACCTCTAGATTTCATTAGAGCTAACATGATGGCCTTTCGGAACATTCAAGAAGAAGTGTACCTACATTGTCTGTCATTGTTTTTTTTCAAATTCTTGTTGGGTCCACGTCAAAAAAGTTTTTATACAATGGGACCGCTTTGGTTGTGATCCCGAGGTATAGAGACTGAGCCCTCTGAACTTGCAGATCGCCTTAAACAGTGACGAGTCTGCCACTGTCAAGATATACTTAAATAAAAAATAAAATAGTAATTTAAATTAAAATTGTCTTATAAAATTAGAGAAATATTAAAATCTTTTTGTGACAGTTTTTGACTGTAACTGTGAAACATGAATCCACCACAACAATACAGAACATTATACATGTCCTTTCATATCTTGAGGCGATCGACAACCCCAATTTTCAACAAGACCACGCCAGATCACCTGTGGATAGAGTAACCGTAGGCTTCATGGATCAACCCCAACCTCTTACCATGCCCCTCAAGAAAGATCGCTTTCCCTTCGATCAAATATATGTGAGATTGTTACAACAGACTCTGGCAGCAGTTAAACATGAATTAGGGAGATAGGGCGTAGGGTAAAATGAGATACACCAGAAGATATGGCCCACCTCATCAGATAAATGCGTAGAAGTGTCAACGAGGGTATAAGAAATTTCGGGCTTTAACACATTATTGATACCAATTCTGTTATTGATCATCCGATTTAGCGGAACACTTGATCATTTATTAGCTATTATCTGCTATACGTGTGAGCACTAGTATGGGGCATACATTTCCAATTATTTGTAACATTCTCACTGAAGAAAATAAGCCGGGAATTTACTGCCGGAAATTGTAGTCAAGTTGTCGGAAACAGTTGCCAAGTACAGAGTTGGCAGTAAATTTTTTACAACTTGAGGGCAACTTGGCTACAAAAAGTTACGGTGCAACTTATTGTCGGTAAGCTGTACGGTATATTTGACTACAAGTGTTGCTGGCAATTTCCATGCAATTTTCGGTGGCATTTGGCAGATTGTCAACATTTTAATACATACTGAATTAGTACTAGTAGTACTAGGATTTTTAGAGATTTATCACCTTTGATAAGCTTGTCTAATGAGATCTGGTATAGATCGAAACCGGTAACAAGATGTTGTTAGGTAAAATCTCTACAAAGTCATTTAATAAATTATACACTATATTATTATGTAAGCATTAATTTAATTAAATATATTTTTTATAAATGGGTGTTTATCTTTCTTTGTCACTCAGTATATTTTGATGGGTTAATTGAGGTAAGTCATTTAATATCTTAAACCTAACATAAGTGTGCAGTGTGCAAAGGGATGTTCCTGCTAAAACCAGAACAGTAACCAACGTGTACCTAATCAGTTTACGTATATCTGGCCGCAGTATTGATTGTGCAGAAAAATAAAACATTTGAAAAACAATGAAAACCACAGCAGTAGCAGCCAGCGTTTTAAAAAACACAATTAATCATAGACAACGACACAAACAGATATCCTGCCTGCCTGCAACTAAATTAATTTTCGATGATCGTCTGGCTTTGATGGAAATTAATGATTCTTTTTCTAATTAATTTGCGAATGATTTTTTAAAATAATTGGTGTACTTTTGTACGTCAAATTATTAAACAATAAATATTTAAAGAAGACAATTTTTTTGTATTTAAAAACATTTATTTGTGTTTTTGATAGCGGTATCAAAAAATATTTTTCGTATTTGAAATTAGTAAAAAACAAAGTCGGCCTGAATTGAGATATACATACAAAGTGTACAGGTTAGAAAAAAATAAATACTTTCTGGCTCAACAGATGATACAGAACTAAATAACTATTCGGTTTGTAGAACTTGGCCGTAAGGGATAGAAATTAAACTGTGTTTTTGATGCATTATACCGGACAATTTTTTCAATTTTTTTGGTATCCCAATTGACAGTTCTGTGGAAAAGAGGTTTCTGCATTAACCTGCGGTTTTTGTCCAAATAAAGCTCAGAGACTGGCAGCAAAACTATAAATAGGATTAATCGTAAAAGAGAGGGGCGCGTTGATAGGTTTGTTTCAACACGTCAAAAAACCGACACCGAACGATCACGCTCATGCGCAGTGATTAAAGTGCGTTCCAACAGAGACATGACGGTTATCGGACGATTCTGTTTGTGTACCAACATAACTTGGGATCGTTAATGTTACGGTCTCAGAGCGGTAATTGCGATGGCCCAAATTGAAAACTGTTTGGGTTGACTTGCGCATTGAGCATCTTGGCACTGGATTTTTGATTTTTAACAGCTGTTTCATGTTTAATCTTTATATGTTTACTGTTATTTACAAGGGCGTCGATAAGGGGGGTAATAGGGGTAATTACCCCCAAACCCTACCTACCACGTCGTCGGCAAATATATTCCTCTTGAAGTCGATCACCGAAATGACAATTAAACTCACAACATACATATATTAAAGTATAGTGCAAATTTGTACCCTAAAATATTTTTACATGCTTAGGCCCACTCGCCCATTCCTATTAATTTCTACTTTAGCTCTAATCCCATTTCTACGAAAAACGACAAGCGAATTCACAACCCGTCATAACAAGCTTTTCATGAATTCTACTGCATATAATCGACTATTGTATGTTATGGTACTTAGGTACACCGTTTTAAGGCTGATTTCCACCTAAACAGCATGGAGCAGCACCTCACAGCGCGGCGCAGCGCAGCAAAATGCTGCCTATATTAGTTTCATATAATTAAATGATTCCGTTCCCACCTAAGCAGAGCGTCGCTGCACAGTGCCTCGCAGCAAAATTTTAATTCGTCTATGCGCGTTGCCACGCGTCATTTACTGCTTATGAACGTGCTGATGTGGACTGATGCTCATTCGAAATTCAGTATTTTGCTTGTTCAGTGAAATACAAACAAGATCATATAGTTGGTCGAATTTTTCCGAAGATCTTTTTTCATCCTGTTGATGCCGTTTAAACAGCGTATAAAATTCACCTTTTTCGAGTCTTGCACAAAAAATATCATGTACCCAATATTTACCCAATATTTCCGTTTTTTTTCTCTTTTTTTTCATACTTATCGCATGTAACTACTACAACTTGCAAGTTGTCTGACGACGATGATGATGTTGGGTTCATTTTACTTTGATAAAACAATTTAACTGATGAGGTGCATATTACACTGCTGCTTTCCTTAGCGATGCTGCTGCAGCATGCTGCTTAGGTGGGATTGATGTGTGAAAAAATGCTACAAATGTTGCGCCGCATCGCGCTGCTTGATGCTGCGCTGGGAATTGGCCTTTAAAGTAAAAAAAATAAGAACTCTATGAGCTACGGGTCTTTTGTTTGAAATAATATTCATTAGTAAGTTTAAGTATTTGTTTAGTTAAAAGTTGTGATAATCAAGACATAAAAATTATAAAATATAACCAAGGGTAAGTAATTGTTTACTTTCAAATCTAATTATTTAATTATTAAAAGAAAACCATCAGCTAATTTTCGCTATGGAGTTTTTAAATTTTCTGGTTCAGTTTTAGTTTTATAGTGTTCAAAATCAAAGTAAATAGATTTGCAAAAATTTCACAGAGATAATTGTGAACCGGTTTAAATTTGTGACTTCAAAAAGGTAAACTATTAAATTGGACACAATTAATTTAAAAGTATCTGTTATATGTCATTTATATATTAATAATTTAAAATAAATAATTTAAATGTCCTTTACTCAAACGTTTAAAAATTACTCTGGAAAAAAATATTATAAAAGCATCGTTTTTTAGAGCACTTATCTTAGACCTGATTAGGGGCCTAATAATGTCAGAACAATACTAAATACGACCAAACAATGGATTGTTTCAGTATGTAAACAGTAATAAATAATTAATGCAATATTATTAATATTTGTTAATTATTAAATCAATACATCTTTATTATTACCTGCGAAAAGTTTCTAAATTGGTCTAAAAATATAGGCGGCACGTGTAAAATATCAGTTAACCAGAAAGCAAGTTTATCAGGAATCAAGGTTAATTGTCAATAAATTGGTTTCATATTATTATAATTTAAGACAGCATCATTCAAGATGAATAATTAATCAAGGGAATTTATACGCTGTGATTCAAAATAAACTTGCACACTGTTTATTTGTTAAAAACTTTTTATATATTAAATGTATTTAGTTCGAAGAAAAAATAGACTGGTACTTTTTCTTTGGGATTTTTAATGTTGGTTAAATAATTTTGGACAGGACCGAAATTTTACTTATAATCTCTCTGGAGCATAAATTATTTCCGGAATTTTTTTTTTGGGGTACGATTTTTCTGAAAATTTTCTTAAAAAATTCGAAATCAGAAAAAAATTACCGGAATTTTAATTTAAGGTCGCGGGAGATTTGCTGCAAAAATTTTACACCTGACGCTAATGTTGTATCGGTGGTATCTCTATTTATTGTTTGCCGTTTTGATGCCAAATATTTTAGAATTTTTTTTTTTGCTCCAGTGGAATTTGGCTTTAATATTTAAATAAAGTAGATACTATTTCACTATATATTACAACTTTATAGTACCAAGGAAAAGAGTTTAGGCCTACTTACAAGGGCCGCTTTTAAATTTATATCGGTGGTACCTTAAATTATTAATTGCGGTTTTTATACCAAATATTTTAATTTTCTTACTTTAGAAGATAATTAAGGAAACTAGAATATATTCTATCAAAATCACATCATTTTATGAAAGTAGAGTAAAGAAAAAAAATATAAGCCTGTGTAGTAAATAATGGTTAATTATTGCTTCATTATTGTCAAACAAAAACAAAAGGTGTTGGACAATAGTATGGTTTCAATAACACTAAAATCTTGGACTTCCATTGTGTTGATTTGTTAATTGGTACACACGTTCCGGTTAGGGATGTATCTCCAACTGTTGTTCAAGAATAACAATTTAAAACGGAGACACATTACTAACCGAAAAGTTATGTACCTAGTTAACAAATAAAGACAATGAAAATCCAAGGTTTTAGTGTTAGTAAAAATCAAAATTATTTAAAAAGCGACATAAATACTTACGTTAAAGTGATATTCATAACAATATAAACAAATTGATGGAGGTACCTATTTTTTTATGTTTTTACACAACTTTCTCCTTATATCTCTTGGGTCAAGAAAAACACTTTTTTGGGTTCATTCCTTATAGTATTTTTACATTAAGGCGCAAAACAATACTTTTAAGTCGGTGTTTTGTGTTAAATAAAAGAAATATACAGGGTGGCTAAACTAAAACGAGCGGATATCCTTTTTGAGTAGTACTTTTTATATTTTTTGAAAAAAATGCTCGTACTCGTATAACTTTTCTATGAGGAACACTTTTTAGTCATATGCAGTAACCCCTATGGGCAACCCTTTGACCAAGTCAATTCCACCCCTGAAATATTAAAAATGGAAATAAGGGTCGAGTTGGACCTTGTTTGAAAGCTTTTTTGATTCTCTTTATACATTCCTACATTAAACCGTCGATTTAGTGGTTTTCGAAATACAGGGTGTCTAAATTTTTGGTGCTTAAAAGGATTTATTTAAATTGAAAAATATTTTTACGCATGATTCCTAACTGCAACGCCTTAACGAGGGTGCGTTCCACCCCTAAAATGTAAGAAGAAAAAGGAACCAAGTAGCACCTTGTTTTAAAAGTCTTTTTTATTTTCATGTCTTTATATTAGCTTGTTTGGTGCTTGTTTATGCAAAAATAAAGATGGAATTCCTATTTTTTTATTTAATAAAATTGTTTTTTTAACCTAAGGGTTTTAATAAACTTGCCTTAAACAGGATACATTATTTTCTAATAATTGATTTACTAGAGCCCGAATTATAGGTAGCTGATCTTTAAACCGAATTATTTTATTATATGGAGAAAAAGGGAAATTGCTCCTTGATCGCCAGGTCTTTCACCACTGAATTTTTTCTGTGGGATCACATAAAAAGTAAAGTGTATACCATTCAACCAGAAGTCTTTGCAAGAATTGCGCTAAGGCATCAATTTCGAATGTTATCAAATTACTCCTGAAATGCTTCGAAATATGCGGTAAAGATTTAAGAAAAATCTTTATTACTACATGGAAGCCATTTTCAACATCTCCTAAATTGATAGTCTTGTTTCAGTATAGTAGCAGGAGTAGATTATTTAATTTAACTTTTACTTGTGTAAAAAAAGTTCATTATTATTAATTCCAGAAATTTATATTCCGTAAAACCACCCTGCATATTAAATCTGTTGTACACGAGTCCGGTCATTGTTATTTAGAAACCAATCTAAGCACCAAATAAATGAATATTTTGCTTTTTTCAAAAACCACTAAATTACCACGGCTTAATGCAGTTATGTACATAAAGAGAATCAAACGAGCTTTCAAACAAGGTACAACTCGACCTCCTTTCAATTTAATATTTCAGGGGTGGAATCCGCCCTGGCTAAGGAGTTACGGAAAAGAGTTGCTGCATATATGCAGTTTCCCCCTCAAAAAAAAAAGATAAACAGGTCTGAGCGTTTTTCTCAAAAAAGATAAAAAGTACTCAAAAAGGACCTTCGTCGTATATATTTAGGCACCCGTGTATGTATATTTAATAAGCATCTTTAAAAAAGTTTTACTTTACCTATTAATACCCTCCAGAAATGCTACTGAGTTACGCCATTGACATCCAACGTAAAATAATTAAAATAAACATGTTTGTAATTTAAAAATTTAAATTATGATTGGCAATAAAATAACATACATTGTAATCTGAAACATTTATCTTCAAAGTAATGTTAACCTGTCTCGTTCTTACTTTTGACTCCGATTCCGAGAACAATAAATTAGAAACAGCCTTGCAACACTTATTGGCCGTCTCACAACATTGAGACACGTGTAAGTTTTTTTATTGTATCTCTAGTGATTCATTAAATTAAATGTCATTTGGTTTTTCCTGCGTTTTTATCTTAGTACAAAAAATACATTATGTTTATCCAACTATCCTTAAATACTATTTTATTTTTAATTGTAAATAATTTTAAAAAGTATCCTTTTTTTAAATATGCCTACTTACGATAAAAAGAGTGTCTGCTTTTCTGTGTAGGATTGCCAACTCGTCAGAGAGCTAAAGGACACATGAAAATTTTTTAGCGCTTTAAATTTTTTGAAAAATATATTTTAGCAGAACAATTTTAGTCGTTAGGCGTTGAAAAATAATACCTTATTAAAAATTGTGTATGTTTTTAATTTAACAAATTGCTATTTTTCTAATTTTTAGTAAGCATTTGGTTTAATTATTTATTTTTAAAAATATTTTTAACAATTGCAAATTTATGTTTTTTTTTCGGGAATAAAAAAATAAAATGTAGAAAACGTACTTAAATAAAACACTAATTAACTATTTTGTTTTGTTAACCCAAATACCGTGCAAAATAAAATAATAGAATAAAAAAAAGATAGTTAAAAGTGTTTTCTATAAATTAACAGAAATGTATACTCCTGGCTAGATAAAATAACAATTTTACTAATAAAACGAAAAATAAACAGAGAAAGGGTTTTCCAGAAATTAACAGGAATATATAAAAAAATATAACTTAAAATTATAAAAAGAAAACAACATACTTAAAAGGTTTTCTAGAAATAACCAGAAAATTAATTCTTAGATAGAAAAAATAGCATTTTAGTAATTAAAAAAATTACTTGTATTTATTGAAAGGAAGGACAAATTGTGTCCTCCGCAGTTGCTGCGAAGGACGGACGACATTTTGGTTCAAAGGAGGACAGTTCTCCCGGCTATTTCAGTGTTGCCAACTAAACCTTACTGATTTCCTCTCAGAAGTGTTTAGAAAATTACTCACATTATCAAAAGCATAAAAGTTAGGGTAGGTTTTTTAAAAAATACTGAAAATAAGCTTAATGAAATGATGTGGATTATGTTTAATTTTGTTATGTTTCATGACAGATGTGTATACTAAGAACGGTGTTTTTAAATATTTTGAGCGGTTTTTATGTGGTATGTGGTGAATAAAAAAAGTTTTATTTATAATTTATATACAGGGTGATTCATAAGGAAATGTCAATACTTCAGGTCCGCAAGGCCTTCGTTTTCGAAATACAGGGTGTTAAAGTTTCTATTTAATTTTTCTTTTTTTTTCTATAAAATTATAAAACCTAGCTTATGTTTTGCTGAACATAATTTAAGAACAATAATTTTATTTAAAATCAAAATGCACATTGTTTTATTATACATTTTGTTTTATTTTTTTTAAATTTTGCTATAATAAAATCAGATGCGTCGTAATTTTTTAAAATCTAAATATCTCGAAAACGGTTGCCCATATCAACTTTAACAGGTATACCTTTTTGACGTAAAAATGACAACACAATTATTTAATTTACTTAAAAATGTAATACAGGGCCGTACCAAAAAGTTGTGATTGTTCAAAATAGTAAAAAGATGTGTAGGTGGCATCCCCTACAAGTAAGAGCCGTACTAAGATTAGATTCGAATCCGTCATACCAAAAAACTCCCGGATACCCATTTTTACTCCAATATTTACATTATCATATATTTTATTTAAAAAATAGAAAATTAAATAAAAACTTTAACACCCTGTATTTCGGACACGAAGGCCTTGCGGACCCATATTTGTAAATACTTTCAGGTTTATTTTTGGACCCTGATTACGTACCTGAAGTATTGACATTTCCTCATGAATCACCCTGTATATAAAAGTTACAAAAAGGAACGGATTTACCAGTAACCAGCATTCTTAATTTAAATACACACTGCTTTGACTGTTTAATATTGATGATTTTATTTTTAAATTATAAGTTTATTATCTGGCTACATTTTCATGCCAAACAACCAAAAAAACTTAATATAGTCATTAAACGGGGTGTTTAAAAGAGTTCTGATTTTGACCAGAAAATTTTAGAGGGCTTGTGGAGCGCTAAGCTAGGATTATAAATTGCAGCTACTATAGACTTTTAGTCTAATTTTTTACACTTTATTTTTTAAATTATTATATCTGTTTTAGTTATTTTATCTATCTATAGAGATAACTAACTTCGCCGAAAAGAGGACCGATAACACAAATATTTTGAAGGGTAAAAAATAGGTCATGAAGGAAAAATCCTGAGATATTTTATAAAAACCCCAACACATCTCCTGTTGGATAATATTGTTGATATTATGTAAGTTCATAAATCAATCAAAATGTTTATATACAAGTATATTAGTCGGCACAGATACAGTTTAGCTTATTTCAATTCCCGGTAACCTATAATGACAAAACATGCGAAGTCGATATATTTAGGAAGCTTAAAAAATAGAAATGCTGAATAAGGTTTTAGGGACTGTGTGTTTTCTAATAGTTAGTTATTGATATACCTTCCAAGTGCAGGCAACTATCGTAATAAAGTTTTTCTTAAAGTTAAATCTAATTCGGGTGTTTTTATTTATCACTCTATAACCCTACAGGTTATGGGCCCAGGTATCGCCATAATTTATTACGATATTGTAATTCGCGGAAATAGTAGACAGTGACGATTTTTGTGTAAAATTAGTGTTGAGACATAAATTAGAATACAATGGAAAGTTCAGGTGCAAAGAAGCATTACGCCATTCGCGGGTGAAAAATACAGTGTGTGGAAATTTCGAATAAGAGCTGTTCTTTCCGAACTTAACTTAATTAAAGTGATTGACAATGAAGTGCCTTTTCCTTTAACTGACGATTGGGAAAGGTGTGAGCGCATTGCCAAAAGTGTCATAGTGGATTACCTAGCTGACTCATTCCTTGGTTTTGCTAAAACAGAAAGTAGTGCAAAGGAAATTTTGGAAAGTTTGGATGCTATTTATGAACGAAAAAGTGTAGCTTCTCAGTTGGCATTAAGAAAGAAATTGTTAAGCTTAAAACTACATGGAGATACCCCGCTTATCAAACATTTTACTTTATTTGAGGAACTGATAGGAGAGCTATTAGCAGCAGGAGCCAAACTTGAGGAGACCGATAAAGTATCACATTTGTTACTTACCCTTCCAAATTCTTATGATGGGGTGATTACAGCAATTGAAACACTTTCCGAGGACAATTTAAGTTTAGCTTTTGTGAAGACGAGACTTCTTGATCATGAAGTTAAACTTATAAATGAAAGCAGGAATACCAGTAAAAAGGTACTTTTAATTGATAAGAGAATTCAGTTACCAGCAGAAAACAGCAGTGGTGAAATGTCTAACTTTCAAAAACGTAACCGCTTTACAAAGTTCAATAAAGACAGATTTAAAGTACAGAAAAAGGCTAATGGCGTAAAATGTCATCATTGTGGGAGAAAAGGACATTTTAAAAGATATTGTTTTCATTTCAAGAAATCACTAGATAATAAAATGCAACAAAGGAAGAGAACTATTCAGACTGTTCACCCATCCAACGAATCTTTTGATACCAATGGAAATCCAAGTTTTGCATTTTTGCTAGGTACTCACCAGTACAACCAACAATCTAAGGAAAAGATCACGTTCATTTTAGATTCCGGTGCCTCAGATCACATTATAAACAGAGGTGATCTTATTAATAGTTTTCAAAATCTAACAACACCGACAAAACTCTGTGGCGAAAAATGGACAGTTTATTTACGCCACAAAACGCGGATGTTTAAATGTCTGCAGCAATCTGGGACTCCAAGGAACTTTGAAAGATATGCTTTATTGCCCTGATGTCCCCTACAATCTTCTTTCAATAACAAAAATGCAAGCTGCAGGTATGACTGTCATCTTTAACGCAAAAGGCGATGAAATAAGCAAATCTGGTAAGGTGGTAATGCAAGGTAAGCCATCAAATAATTTATTTTCAATTGATTTTACGCTTAATTTGAAAACAATAAAACATGGTACATACACATATAGTACAATAAAAATAAACTATAATTTATGGCATCAAAGCTTAGGGCTTTTGGATCATATTACACCTTCTGAAAGTTTATGTGAAGCTTGTATAAGTGGTAAACAAACACGGTTGCCCTTTAATAAACAGAAAGACAAAAATGATGTTAACAGGCCATTGTTTATTGTACATTCTGATGTGTGTGGAAGTGTGGACCTATTAATCCGTCAACAGTTAATAATAAAAATTACTATGTTTTATTTGTTGACCAGTTTACTCACTATTGCGTAACTTATTTAATTAGAAATAAATCAGATGTATTCGCAATGTTTAAAGATTATGTAGCAAAAAGTTTAATGTTAAACTCGTTAATATTTATTGTGATAACGGGGGAGAGTACTTGTCTGCTGAGATGAAGGTTTATTGTATGGAGAAGGGCATAAGTTATCATCTGACTGTTCCACGAACCCCACAGTTAAATGGTGTATCGGAGCGTATGGTTAGAACAATAACTGAAAAGGCCTGTACGTTCATCAAAGGTGCTAACCTTGATAAAGTGTTTTGGGGTGAAGCAGTTTTAACTTCAACCTATTTAATCATTATAACACCAACAAGGGCTCTTAAGCAAAGTAAAACACCATTCGAAATGTGGCATAATAAAAAGCCACAAATTAAATATCTTAAAATTTTTGGTTCAACAGTCTACGTTCATAATAAAACTAGTAAAACCAAATTTGATGAAAAATCCTGGAAAGGTATATTGATAGGTTATGAACCAAATGGTTATAAGGTTTGGGATGTGGAAACTAAAAGGTTTGTCGTAGTCAGAGATGTTATCGTAGATGAGACTGAATTTTTAAAATGTAGACCGGTAGCAACTGAGGAAAAAGGTAGTGGTTATCCAAGACCCTTATACAAAACTGATCTTTCTGACTTGTCAAAATCAGTAGTACAGTTTCATAGCTCTGAGATTAAATCAGATATAGGTAAATCTGATAGTGCCCAAACTGATGTTTCTGACGTAACGTCAAAATCAGTAGCATATGAAAAAGAGTCTCCTACAAGTGGATATTCATCTCAAGATAGACAAGGTATTAAACGCCCATCATCCGATTTACGAAAGAGTGAGCGAATTAAAAATTTACCTCGTGTTTCTTATAACGAGGATAGTATACCAGACTATATTTTGTGTGCTCAGTCATTAATATGCAGTATCCCCACTTCGTTTAACGAAATTCAAAATAGGGATGATAGATTAGAGTGGGAGCGTACTATTAATGACGAAATTAATTCTCTTTTAATAAATAATACTTGGAGCTTAATAGAGAAACCAAATAATAAAAATATAGTTGATTGTCGTTGGGTATTTTCTCTTAAAAATGACGAGTTTGGTAACCCAATTAAATATAAAGCTCGTCGGGTTGCAAAGGGTTTTAGTCAAAAATATCTTATTGACTATAATGAAACATTTGCCCCGGTAGCTAGAATTTCCAGTTTTAGGTTTATTTTAGCTTTTGCGAACCAATATAATCTATTAATTCATTACATGGATGTAAAAACTGCGTTTTTAAATGGAAAATTAATAGAAGAGATATACATGAAAGTTCCCGAAGGGAAATAAGGTGTGTAAGTTAAATAAGGCCCTATATGGTTTAAAACAGGCTCCTAGGTGTTGGTTTGAAGAATTCGAAAAAGCTCTTATAGGAAAAGGGTTTAAGAATTCTCCCGTAGATCGATGTCTTTATATTTTAGACAGGGGTGATATATTCAAGAATATTTACATAATTCTTTATGTTGATGATCTTGTAATTGCCACAGCAAATATTGAAATAATGAATAGTTTTAAACACTATCTTATGAACAAATTTTCAATGGTAGATTTAAACGAAATTAGATTATTTCTGGGAATTAAAATAACAAGAGATCATGACAAAATTTATCTAGACCAAAGCTCATCTGAAAGACTCTTTTAAATACGTTTAATATGAGCGACTGTAAACCAGTTAACAGCCCTTTAGAAAGTAAATTAGACCTCGTAGCGTTAAATTCTGATCATTGAATCACCATGTAGAAATGCTATCGGATGTTTAATGTATTTAATGATATGTACAAGACCTGACTTAAGTGTAGCAGTCAACATTTTTAGTAGGTATATAAATAAAAATAATAAAGAGCTTTGGAAATGCATTAAAAGAGTATTTAGGTACTTGAAAGGCTCAACAGATATTAAGTTAAAATACAAAAGGCAGGATTTTAAACAATTTATAACAGGATTTGTTGACGCTGACTGGGGTGGTTTAAATGGTACCGTAATCTGGGGCGAAGACGGACAATTTTCATACATTTTTTTGAGTAAATTTTAGAAACAGAGTCGAAAAATTGTGAAAAAATTAATCAAGAATCTTCAATGTATCTGCAATAAGATCTAAGGAAAATAAGTTCTAAAATATTAACCACCACCACTTTTTTTAAGTTGGAGAGTGTCCGCCTTCGCCCTTATGGGTGGGGTGAAGACGGACAGGCGTTATTTATACCGAGAATTGTGTTAGACCCCGGTGGAGGCTGAAAGCGGACACCAAAGGTGGAAAAAATATATTTTTGATATAAAATAAGGACATAATATCGAAAATGAAACAAAATTTCATGTACTTTTTAATGTTTTATTTAAAAATACAGCATAACAGAAAACTCTAGAATAGGTATTTTCTTAAACAGAACAAAACAAATAAACATTCGAACATTTTCAAATCTTAAAAATATAAATCTTAGAAAAATAAATTATCATTCATTTTAAACCGACAGAAAACAAGAATATTTTCTTAAATAGAACAAAAAAAAAGCATTCTAATATTTTCAAATCTTTAAAACCTCCCTAGAGGTGAGCTCTTAATCGATTTTAAAGTCTTTTGCCACAAAAGGAAATTGGTATCTTTGTCGCCTCAAATCACAGACATTTCTTAAAATCTTAACTATTTGAGCTTTCTCTACAAGACTTTCATCTTTTACAACTGGATGTGTAAAATATGAACCCATTTTATCAGATGTTTGCTTGCGTAAGAAATTCACTAGGAAAACGTCTTTGCTATTGTCTACCATAGCTTCTGTCACACAGCCGATATAATATTTTTTGGAATTATTATGAGGACATGTAAATTTGAACTAAAACATAAATTCCTAATTCAACAGTGTCTAGTCTATCATCAGTCTTGTCGATATCACTTGTATTGGTGTCATTATCACAGTTGTTGGGATTGTCTTCATTGGCATTTTCTTCTTCGCCGTCCTCAGATTCTACGTCTATAAATTCTTCCGATTCATCACTGCTTCCTAAATCCATTTCACTTTCGCTTTTTGACGTTCCAGGGAGATCTTTGAGGGATATTCCTTTGCCGGCAGCCACATCAATTTTTTACCCCGTTTTTCTTTGTTTCAGTAGTATAAACCCTCTTTTCATTAAGAAATTCTTTAAATGTTCGAATCCAGTGTTGATTATTCTCGTTTTCCACGTCGTCTTCCTTCTCTACTCTATCTGGGATTTTCTTCAAAACAGCTTCCGGACAGAGTGGAAAAATTCCGCAGCTTCTGAAGCCTGACTTTATGTTGTTCTCTATGTTTTCAATTTTTTCGATTGCTTGCTGTAGAAGTCTCGGGAATTCAGATTTTATTATGCATCCTTTGTTTTTCATTTTCCAGTCTGTTAAGATGGATTTTCACGACTTCTTGAAAGGTGCGAAAAATGAAACATCCAAGGGTTGGAGGAGGTGAGTTGCATTGGGGGTAACAAGACAAAATCTATATCATTCTCTTTACAGCACTGAAGGACATGTAATGAAATATGCGATGCCAAATTGTCCCTAATGATAACTTTCCTGCCAGGTAATTTTCTAAAGTGTGGAAGAAGAATCCTATCGAACCAATCATCGAATGTTGCTGAATCAAACCACCCAGACTTAGTGCGATTATAAACCGTTCCAACTGGGCCTCCTTCGACCCATCTTGGGTATAGATGCACCGATCTATAAACAACATAGGGAGGCAATAATTCTCCTGAAGCGCTGATAGCCATCATTATGGAGATGCTTGATTTACTAGAGTCTACAATCCTTTCAACCCTCATTGTACCACGGCGACATAATACTTTAGATTTTCCTGGGTCGTCGGTTAGATTACTTATATCATAATTTATGATGTTGCAGGGTGGAACGTTCTCTATTGTTTTTCTTAAATTTTCGAAATAGCTCTGTATAATTTCTTTATTTACGGCAGCCCGCGCTCTTTTTATGTTCTGGGCGAATCGTTCCGTTAATATATCATGTCGACGTAGAAACTTAAAAAACCACTCAGTGCCAGGATGGTTGTCTTTAAACTGCGGAATTTTTCTTCCTGTCCTATCTAGAAAGCTTTTCACTAACATTCTTATGTCAGTTCTGGTAATCGGAAAACCCCATTCAGAAAATTGAATTATTCCCTCAACTAACGTTTTCTCATCTGCTTCTGAAAGACTTGTTTGTCCTCCATGTTTTTTTGTTTTATGGCCTTTAATTTTGTCACATAACGTGGATTTCGGTATTTTATAATATTCCGCGGCTTCCCTCAACCCTTTACGACGATTTTAACATCAGTAATAGCCCTTTTCAGATTTTCTTCCGTGTAATTCATAAAGGAAATGCCGATTTTCTTGCGATATTTGCGAACCATGCTGTCCGGCTTCACCCCTATAAAAAGCAACTCAATATAACTTCTGAAATTTTCTTTAACGATAAACAATGAAAGGGCGTTTTTATAACGGTTATTTATTACCAATAAACTGTTCAACACCTAATAATATGTTTCACTTGGGCAGCCCTAACTCTCTTTTGTGTACAAGGCTTTCTTTTTAAAGTTTGTAAAATGGACAAAAATAGCTGTTTTCTTAGAACCTTACCTGCGTGCTCACTAAACGATTTTTATCAATAAACACCCCGCTCTTTACCCGTACTGAACCCAAACTGATCCGTTGCCGCCTATATTTCACAATATTAGCTCGACGCGTTTAACGACTTTGACGAAAACGACGACAATACCCGATTGTCCATCTTCACCCCTACTGTCCGCCTTTGCCCCATTTTACGGTAGCGATCGAAAAAGTACAACAGGTTATTTATTTCAATTATTTGAAAATTGTACTATTTGTTGGTGTACTAAAAGGCAAGCTTCAGTAGCAGTTTCATCTACAGAAGCCGAGTATATGGCGTTATTTGAAGCTGTTAAAGAGGCCTTGGGGTTGAAATCATTGGCTACCAGTATAAATGTAGCTATTTTAAATCCTATCATTATTTACGAAGATAATAATGGTTGTATAAGTATTGCAAATAACCCAACAAGTCGTAAAAGGTCTAAACATATAGATATTATATATCATTTTACTAGAGAACAAGTTGAGAAAAATGTAATTAAAATAACTTATGTTCCCACAGGTAGTCAAGTAGCCGACATGCTTACGAAACCACTGCCAGCACCAAAGTTTTTGGAATTTAGAGTTAACATAGGTTTAGAGTTACGTTAATGGTCTGATTAGGTTTTCCTGGGTTTTCCTAATCCTAGCAACGAATGTTGGACCACATTGTATTTTTCTCTCCCAGGGGGCATAAGGAAGGTATATTAGATAGGAACTTAAAGTAGATGAATAATTATGTTATATAGATATAATGTAATAGTACTAGTAATATAGGAGCCGACACAGAATGTTTCTAAGTTTTTTTTATTTTCTAAATTTTGATTAATTTTTGAGAGGGCGTGTTGGATAATATTGTTGATATTATGTAAGTTCATAAATCAATCAAAATGTTTATATACAAGTATATTAGTCGGCACAGATACAGTTTAGCTTATTTCAATTCCCGGTAACCTATAATGACAAAACATACGAAGTCGATATATTTAGTAAGCTTTAAAAATAGAAATGCTGAATAAGGTTTTAGGGACTGTGTGTTTTCTAATAGTTAGTTATTGATATACCTTCCAAGTGCAGGCAACTATCGTAATAAAGTTTTTCTTAAAGTTAAATCTAATTAGGGTGTTTTTATTTATCACTCTATAACCCTACATCTCCTTTACTTGCCTGTCCTTGCATGGTGGCGTATCTTTTTTACCGGGTAATGTCTTAGTTTTTCGAGGCAGCCTTGTCGCCCGGCAGTGCTAACAAACGAGCGAGCGAGAGAAAGAATGGCAATATAATTTTTCTTTCTTGCTCCAACGCGCTGATTTGTCTGTGGAGCGAGAGAGAAAGGTTAAACTGCGATTCATATTTTTCTCTCGCACTGCCGAGCGGCAAGACTGCTTTCAGTGGGTATATGTTCAAAGGTGGGTCTTTTGGAAGCAAACCTTGGCAAATACCTAGCATTACATTTTAAGGAAATTTGTCAAATTTTATTAAACTTATTTAGTTTATAACCAGATAATTCTTTCAGCAAATCTTCTCTGTTACTTATATATAAGAATAAACAAAGAAAGGATATAGGAAGGATCAAGTTTTACGTAGCCTTGAACCAAGACCTAAAGTTAATTAAGACCTTAATTATTTTTTGTCTCTATTTTCTTATTAGATGTTTACTTATAAATAAAAGTTGCGACCTTTAAATTAAGCAAAAATGACAACAAATTACCGACATCAGACGACCAAAATTTTAAATAAACCATATTAATAGAATATTTTAGCTTTTTTTAATAATGTCTTTATCAAAAATAATAACAAGCATACAGTTATGTAAAGAGTATCCGCTAGCTCACATTTTACTCACAAATGTGAGTAATTACTCAGAAATTGGCCAGCATCCTTAGGTTGCTTTTAGCAACCAATTTGTGTTAAACGCGATAGATACTCTTGGATTTACAAATAGAACATTCAGTCTGAACGCATGTCAGTGTTAAAGTTGACATGACGAGATTACTAGAAAATTATTGCGATGTATGCCTGGCAGGAATAAGATGGACCGGACTTACATGAAAATTCAATATAATAATTTTATCTATTCTTATTAAAATAATATTGTTAACTTTTGAAAAAATTGACATTTTATTTAAATAGGATTACATAGCTAATTATAGATTCAAATATTATTACAATCCCATTTTTTAAACAACATTTTGTTGTTGCCTCTCTAGAAATGCTTAAAAATATTGACCCAAATCTTATATTTAATTCTTATTCATAATCAGATTGAAGTCAGCAAGAAAAATAACTTTGGGGGAGGAAAACTCTGGCTCACCCAAGAATTTAATGTAGAAATTACCAGGAAAGCAGAAAATAAAGCAGATAAATTTTGTAAAAAATCTAAAGGTAGGCCTAAGCCAAATAATGTCACATTTACGTAATTAAAGGTTAAAAACTCAAATACAAGAAAACCGTTGCGACCGTAAGCATATACGCCGCCATGAGGACAAAAAGATGCATCTTTATCAAAATGGGGCACAGGAAAATAGCCTCCAAAAACTGCTACGCACATAACACAGTTTTGTTGTATATTTTAAGCTAATATTAACTTTCAACATGTGCTCTATTTTTTGGAAAGGAGTTTGAAAGGAGTTTTGCATGAAAATACTCCCTCTTTTTTCCCCACACTTTGAATATATTTGGTTGGAACATTTAAAGATAGTGGTGAAGGCTATAAAAATTAGAGTCCACAAATACTTAAAAAGGGTATCGTATTTTTCCATTGTAGACACGCAACAGCATTTCTTGCCCGTAAATGCAAATAAAGGTTTATTTTATCATCGGAATATTTTACCATGGGTTTGCCAAAATCATTTAAATTCTTTTAATGCTGTAAAACAAGGAATTAATTAAGTTCCATAAAAAGTTTTGGTACCAAAAAAAGTAAAATAGAATAAAAGAAGAAAAGGCTAACTCGCACACTCAGGGATGAGTGGTACTGTCTCCGATAAGCAATTGCTTTTCTTCTAGCCCAAGCTATATATACAAAATATAGTATATGAGTAACTATTTATACGTTATATTTGTGGGTGGAGTTGCCAGAGGACAAATAAACAAAAAAGGTAAAAATACAAAAAGAAACGAAACTCTTAAATTATCTTAATAAAAGTCTTTGCTTGCTGAGAAAATACTATTCTTAAATTTACTTGGGAAAATAAAAAAAAGTTATTTTACATAAAATTCACTTTGTTTTGCAAGTTACGGAAAAGAGTACTCTTACTTGAAGTGAAAATAAAAATAAAGTCAGTTAGTTTTAACTGAAATCTGTGTACTAGTGTGTGTGTGTGTGTGTGTGTGTGTGTGTGTGTGTGTGTGTGTGTGTGTGTGTGTGTGTGTGTGTGCGTGTGCGTGTGTGCGTGTGCGTGTGTGTGTGTGTGTGTGTTTTACTTATGGCACTATAACATCTCAGCACAGGTCTTTCTCGAGAAACCCCAAATTTAGAATAATGCCGCGAAGACAGTACTTCGCAATGTTGAACGTGTGGTACGTGTTATCAATTTATGACATTATAAACCAACATTTTTAAGATAACAAACGCCTACAATAGAAGATCTTACCTATAATTACTGAAAATACATTTAAGCAAGCAACTCAAAAAATTGCCATGGCGGATATGTTTCAATTGAGCCGTTTAGAACATTTTTTATTCTACGATCTATATTCTATGATCTTTTGTTTATTTAATATCCCAGGAAGAAATAAGATTGAGCCAGGGTTACTTGACATTTATTTTTAGGCATTCGCAAACACACTCATGTATAACGTTAAATTTTTATGAATTGTGGCATTTTTTAACTAATTTGAATAATTAGGAGGAAAATGATTTAAAGAACCTGACATTTAGGTTTTCTAATTTCCTTGCTTTTGTTTTTTAATACTTGGTCTTTGCTTTTAATATTAGAGTTAAACCTATGATTAACTTTAAATATTTAAGAGCATCCTATTAAACCTGGATTAATAGACACTTTTAGATTAACTTTTACATTAACCGACATTAAACTGTAGGTCTCGTCTGGATGATATTACCCAGATGTTTATAAGGGTTAGTTCAGAGATAGTTATTTGTATAACGTCCGTGGTGGCACTACGTTGTTTAATAGGTGCGTAAAATGCAATATCTGCATGATTCGGTACTTGAACAACCTTAACCGAACTAGGGGATAAGATGGGTTAAACATCTAGAAACACATCACCTTGGGTACCTAGGACCTAGGCCCCATACAAGCATTCGTGGGCTATCATTAGTAATTAAAAAAAACCTGGAAAACCGTATACTAAATTGACAATGGTTGATAAACTTAATTTTGGTAACAAAATCAGTAACCTCGTTTGCAAGCAAGTCGGAAAATATTTTAGGATTGAGTTAAGTATTGTTTATATTTGCTAATTCTAACTTACTCTCCTTCTTTATCCCCCTTCTAAGTAGTTTTAAGCCCGCCTCTGTTTACCAACAATTTAGAATATAAAGTTTGATAGACAGATATCCTAGTCGAGATGGTATTCATTGCATATGCGGAACGGTCTGGCTCGGGTATCGTGCCCGTCTTAATAAGCTGCTAGAATTTTTAAAGGCATGCCCGCGGTCTTCATGCATACATTGTATTATTATTATTACTTTGTTGCAGACATTATTTGGCCCGAGGTTATCTTCTTTAAAGTTAAAATAGATTTTAAAAGTTTTAAAGTTAAAAATGATTTATTGTTTAAAAATTATTATTCATAAGAAACACATGTTTCTATATAGTTACGTTTAAGACATAATAGGAAACATTAAAAAATATATTTAAAACATTTTAATAAAAACTGTTTTAAAAAATATATTTTAAACATTTTAATTAAACCTGTCTATTTTTACGCATTATATTTACATTGATAAAGAAGTTAAAATTAAAAATAAGTCTTAAAATTAGGTAATAAAACATTACTAAAGTATGCGAATTAAATATAAATTATTAGGATCCAAATTATTGAAATAAAGTGATAAGCATTAGTAAATTATAAGATAAGAATTAGAATTTTAACACAACATTACAAAAAAAGATAACTTACATATATTTTTTTATTTTGTCATGTCCTGCTATGAAATAATGGGTGAAATTCATAAACATATTCGTTGTTGACTTATTTTGCAAAAAAGTTGGTGGGTTATTTATATATTTAAAAAGCCTTAAATGTGCTCAATAAAAATATTTAAAAATGGACAAAGTGTCCCATTAAAAAAAAGTAAGTTAAGTTTATATCTTAAAAATACGTAATTTCGAAAACAGCCGATTACATCGCTCCCAAAAATGCAAATTTTTAAATTTCACCCTGGATCTCTAAAACTCTAAAAGCCATCAAACTTTTCTTTCTTGCATTTTTCGTTTCGCAAAAAGTAGTACCCTTGTATTTATATTTTTGGTAAAAGAAATTAATTCCTTAGTCATTCTTATGCAAAAAAGTACTCTTATGGGTGTCGCTAGGAGCAACCGTATTTGAAATATTTTAGTTTAAAATAATTGATGCGTATGCTAAGTAATGAATATGCTAATTTGTCATGTAAAAATCCAAACATTTTACAATTTTGACTTACAGTTAAATGGAAGGTAATGTCTTTCCGGTAGGGCAGTGGTCAGAGTTTCGGCTCGCCACCCCAGCGGTTCGGGTTCGATTCCCAGCCGGAGAGACATTTTTAGGTAGTAGTTGTTTGAAATAACGTCCGTGGTGTTACTACCGCGTTGTCTTAAAGGTGCTGTGAAATGCAACATTTGCATGAAGTGCTGTGAAGAATCCACGGTCGGTTAAAAGAAACAGGAACATTTGAGAAAGCTAGTCACCTGTCGGGTGCAGTTTGAACAGTAAGAACCCCAGATATAAAAGATGCAGATAATATGGTAAAAGAACAACCGGACACGAGCACCAGGAAAGTAGCGTTTACATTGAATAATTCTCATTTTCTAGTGTGGAAAATTTTAATGGGCAATTTGTTATTTCCCTATCATGTTCAAAGAGTTCAGGCACTGCTACCTTGTGACTTTCCCTTACGTATAAAATTCTGTCGTTGGTTTCTCCAATGCCTTATTCAAACCCCTTTGTTTAAAAATCCTATCCTATTTACCGACAAAGCAAATTTCTTACGTAACGCTAACGTAATTTTCAGAACAATCATATGTGGTCAAATGAAAACCTACATGCAACACAGGAATCACATTTTCAAGAACAGTTTTCTGTTAACGTGTTAACGTGTGAGTAGGAATCCTGGGAGATAATTTGATAGGTCCATTTTCCTTCCAGTACGATTAAATAGCGAGACATATCTTCGTTTTCTTGAAGAGGATTTACCTTTTTACTGGAAGATCTGCCCCTTAAGACTACGGAATGAGATGTGTTTTATGCATGACGGTGTCCCGGCACATTTTAGCATCCAAGCGCAAGAGTTTTTGAATCAAAATTTCATTAATCGTTTCAAAGGTAGGGCCTCAACCATGGCCTTCTAGGTCGCCAGACCTTAATAGTTTGGATTATTTCCTTCGGGGACATCTAAAAACCGTGGTTTACCAAACACCTATTCAAAATGAAAAAAAAACTGAGAAATCGAATAATAGACTCTTGTAGAACGATTAAAAATACTCCAGGAATTTTTCAAACATTTAACATTTATTGTAATTTTAATCTGGTTTTTCATCCCGTTTTTTTTAGTGTTCGTCTGTTTAGTTTTTTTTTTAAATACTTCATGTTGACTAAAAAAAAGTTATTTTAAATTTTTTATTTTTTTTAAACACATGCATCGATTATTTTAAACCAAAATATTTCGAAAACAGTTGCTTCTAGTGACATCTAAAAAAGTACCTTTTTCGCGTAAAAATGTCTAAGGAATTCATTTCTTTTACCAAACATATTAATACAAGGTTGTACAAAAAGTCATGAGCTTTTGAAAGTGAGAATATACATGTAGATAGAGCCACCCACAAGTAAGAGCTAAATTAAGAACGAATTCAAATTTCTTATGACAAAAAACCCCCAGGTACCAATTTTCGTTCAAAAATCGGCATTATTTAGGAAATTATGCAGAAAAAACAAAACTAAAAATAAAACTTTGACACCCTGTATTTTGAAAACCAAGCGTCTTAGACCACACGTTCATAAAAACTTTTTAACTTAAAAATACTTGAAAAATCACTCTCTGAAATATCAAATAGTTATTAAATAACACCCTGTATAATGGGGAAACGTAAATCGGTACGCCTCCACACCATAAGTAGTTGCCGACGAACTCTGTTATCGGCTAAATATGAATTACAACCCAATAGCTGCAAATTTAAGATTTGGACGCCCTCTAGAATGACTATTGCTAAATAAGACACTAGAGTAGAATAAATATATACAAGTTTTATTTACAAAAAAGATATAAATTATTACCCCACAAATTATTGCGATACGTCAATGAGGCGTATCAACAGTTCCAAAATAAAATTTCCCTTGATTAATAATTTGAATTTTTATTTACTTTAAACAGTATTCAAGAAAAAACAAAGGTTTTATATTACCCTTTTACTAGGCACTGTCAGCCCTAATTTATTTGCCAAGAGGTTAGAAAAATTAAACGTAACTTATTATCTAGTTACAATATTAGCTGTTCACGAATTGATCAAAGCTTAATTTATAAAAATAGTGAGAGAACAGAAACTACGAAATTTACTTAAAAAATCGATAAAAAATCACTTTAAATTAGCAAGAAATTTATTTAAATTTCACTGAAAAATCAAAACGCCTTCTAGAGTCTATGGGGCGTAATACTATCGACGTTACTACACAATTTAAGATTGTTTTTTATCACTATAAAAGTTAGAAACTGTAAAGTTAAGGTTAGAAATTATTTACAGTTTATGGGACACCCGGTATTAATTATTGCGAAACGAAAAATGCGAGAAAGAAAATCTGATAACCTCAGAGTTTTAGAGATCCAGGGTGATATTGAAAAATGTGCGTTTTTACGAGGCGCCCGTACCTCGGCTTCCCTTAAAAAAAGTTGAAACGATTTTTTCACAAAAAATCCAGCGATGTAATCGGCTGTTTTCGAAATAACGTGTTTTTGAGATATAAACTTAACGTGTTTTTATTATAGGACACTCTGTCCATTTTTACATATTTTTATTAAACACATTTAAGGCTTTTTAAATATGTATACAAATCACCGACCAACTTTTGCAAAATAAGCCAACAATGAATATATTTATAAATTTCACCCATTATTTCATAGTACGCCATGACAAAATGAAAAAAAATATATGTAAGTTATCTTTTTTGTAATGTTGTTTTAAAATTCTTATTCTTTTCTTATAATTCACTAATGCTTATATCAGTTTATTTTAATAATCTTGATCCTAATAATTTATATTTAATTTGCATACTTGAGTAATATTTTGTTACATAATTTTAAGACTTAATTTTTAATCTTAACTTAATAAAAAAAATATCCTTAAAGAGGTTCTCTGGTAATATTGGATTGGCAATGGAAAAAGGATCAATGTAAATATAATGCACAAAAATAGACAGTTTTAATTAAAATGTTTTAAATGTTTCCTTTTATTCCTATTATTTCTTAATCTTAACTATATGGAAACATGTGTTTCTTATGAATAATAATTTTTTAACAATAAATCATTTTTAATTTTAAAACCTTTAGAACTTTTAACGAAATAACTTTGGGCAAAATAATATCTGCAACAAAGTAATATTACAATGTATGCAAGAAGACCGTGGGCGTGCCTTTGAAAATCCTAGCTGCTTATTAAGAACGGCACGATACTTGAGCCAGACGAAAAATTCTCTTTAAATTAGCAAGAAATTTATTTAAATTTTACTGAAAAACCGAAACGCCTTCTAGAGTCTATGAGGCGTAAGTCTATCGACGTTACTACACAATTTAAGATTGTTTTTTATCCCTATAAAAGTTAGAAATTGTAAAGTTAAAGTTAGAAATTATTTACAGTTTATGGAAAACCGGTATTAATTATTTACTTTTATTTTTATTGCCCCCGCTAATTATATATATATATATATATATATATATATATATATATATATATATATATATATATATATATATATATATATATATATATATATATATATATATATATTATATATATATATATATATATATATATATATATATATATATATATATATATATATATATATATATATATATATATATATATATATATATATATATATATATATATTATATATATAAATATATATATATATATATATATATATATATATATATATATATATATATATATATATATATATATATATATATATATAATATATTATATAAATAATTCAAACCAGGAGGTTATTAAAGGGTGTAGTTATAAAATTAATGGCCATTTTTAAAGATGAATTCTTTATTGAGTTTGTCAAGCTTTAAGAACAGTTTGTTCCTTCCTTAGACATCTGCAAAAACAATTTTAGGTTTTACAAATTATCCCTAAAATATGTTATCTAAAGTTATCTTACCAATGCGAATTTCTTAATTAAACAGGAGATTTAAATCAGAAAATGGCAGAAACATCATACTCAAAAGTCAGACATAAGATGGTGTTTTACTTAATTTTTAACTTAAAAAATCTAATTACATGGGGAAAATCTTGTTTTAGCGATTTTCTTTAATAGTTACATGACTGGAAAAGAAACGTAACGGTCTTAAACGTCAAAGAACTTTTTTATTAAACTCCCTGACTGGCATCACTGAGCGACATCTGTCACCTGTCAGCTCCCAGTGGTGCCAACCAATGGGTTCTTTCAAAAAGTCAATCTGAATCGATACTATTCAAAAGTATGCAACCAAAATTACTTTCTCTTCATCCACATTTTTATAATTTAGTCACTAGAATTTTGACAAAAAACCATGGCAATCTAATATTTTTCGTAAGATATATTTGTCAGTTTTAGCTTAATTATCATTATTGGACTTATTTTAATAATAAAAATTAAGAAAAAAGGAAAAAAAATTGAAACAAAAAAGAAACAATATTTCTCTCACTTGTTTATTAGGGAGAATTTGCAAGAAAACTATCATTCTGAGACAACAAGCACCGATTTTTGTGATGAGAAAGTATATTGTTATAAATTATGCTTAGGTTTTGTATATCACTGCGTTTATTCATGGATTTTGGATCCATATAGATTACCATTCAAATTATCTTTGTGTAATTTTTTTCAAGACTAGCCATTCAATTTTTGCGACCAGTTAATCAGTGTTTGACAAGCATAAGATACCTAAATTTCTTTTATCACTAGTTGGAGTTTACCTATTTTTTAAAGGCATAATCCTGTACACGACATCCCAGTTCTCAAGCAGGCTTGTTTTGTGAAGGTAATGGTGTAATATTTTCTATGGTAGGTATTTGTGAAGTCATAGTGTTAAGTGATATTGGTTGACTGTTGGGTTCAAATATATTTTCTGGAATATCATATTTAGTACTATACAGAAATTTGTTAATAAATTTTTCTGGGTAAGAATTGCTTAACAATATATCCTTTAGCTTGCTAAGAGCTTGTTTTCTAAGTAGCGGATGTGTTAGTTTAATAGCTCTACGTTTCATACCTAGCACTAGGTTGATTTTAGCTTTTGAAGGGTGATACGAGTAAAAACTGATAAATCTATTTGAGCAATATGGTTTTCTATACCATGATGGTCTTAGTACATTATTTTCATCTCTGGTCACTAACATGTCCAGAAATGGTATGCTCCTATTGTTCTCAGTCTCCACCGTGAATTGTAAGTCCCTATCAAATGTATTAAAGAGCTCTAACGCTACATCTATACGTGTTGAAGGTACTGCAAGCAGTAGATCATCAACATATCTTTTTACGAATGGAATATGAAAAGGCATATAGGTCAAGCAATCTTGAATTAAGTTGTCTAAAACATAATTACATAAAATAGGTGATATTGTAGACCCCATAAACGCAGTGATATACAAAACCTAAGCATAATTTATAACAATATACTTTCTCATCACAAAAATCCGTGCTTGTTGTCTCAGAATGATAGTTTTCTTGCAAATTCTCCCTATGAACAAGTGAGAGAAATATTGTTCCTTTTTTGTTTCAATTTTTTTTTTTCATTTTTTCTTAATTTGTATTATTAAAATAAGTCCAATTAATGATAATCAAGCTAAAACTGACAATATATCTCACGAAAAATATTAGATTGCCATGGTTTTTTGTCAAAATTCTAGTGACTAAATTATAAAAATGTGGATGAAGAGAAAGTAATTTTGGTTGCATACTTTTGAACAGTATCGATTCAGATTGACTTTTTGAAAGAACCCATTGGTTGGCACCACTGGGAGCTGATAGGTGACAGATGTCGCTCAGTGATAATAAATTCATTTCAAATCAATTAATAAAAAAGTCCTTTGACGTTTAAGACCGTTACGTTTTTTTTCCAGTCATGTAACTATTAAAGAAAATCGCTAAAACAAGATTTTCCCCATGTAATTAGATTTTTTAAGTTAAAAATTAAGTAAAACACCATCTTATGTCTGACTTTTGAGTATGATGTTTCTGCCATTTTCTGATTTGAATCTCCTGTTTAATTAAGAAATTCGCATTGGTAAGATAACTTTAGATAACATATTTTAGGGATAATTTGTAAAACCTAAAATTGTTTTTGCAGATGTCCTAAGGAAGGGAACAAACTGTTCTTGAAAGCTTGACAAACTCAATAAAGAATTCATCTTTAAAACTGGCCATTAATTTTATGACTGCACCTCCAATAACCTCCTGGTTTTGAATATTTTTTCTTAACTAGTCAGTCACGACTACTCCCACCTTTATATATATATATATATATATATATATATATATATATATATATATATATATATATATATATATATATATATATATATATATATATATATATATATATATATATATATATATATATATATATATATTTATATGAGATAAGGAAATAAACCTTACATGTGATTTTTAACTAAAATATGTTGTTTAAGTCGGAAGAAATAACATTCAAATGAAACATTTTTTTTTGTAACCATAGAGTGTGGTATGCAAAAACGGGCATACAATTTACTTGCATTTATGTTAAAAGTTCTTATTCGCTCGATCTTCATAATTTTTTTATCCTTGAGATAACCCTTAGGCACTTTTAAATGGGACTTTTAATTATTGCTATTCTGGGTGTCATTTAAAAATGAATTTAAAATTTTAATAAATTTTTTTATTTCGTAAACAGAAAAATTATTAAACGGTTCTGGTGAAACTTCCTGTAAAATAACAATAAGATGTCTCGTTTATAAGTCGGTTGCGGTTATCTCAAGAATCACATTTGAAAAATTCTTTTATTTAAGGGTGGATTCATGTTGATCTCAGAAATAACATATTAAAATTTCTTTGTCAAAACTGATGTGGCTAAGAGTTACAGCACTTCAAAATGAGGCTAAAATTATATATCGCGGCTCCGTGCTAAAATCTTTGACGATTAATTCATCATCTGGATTATGTAGTATTTAAGCATAGCTTTTATTCTGAACAACTTTTCTTAATAACATTTTGCTATTTTTTTAAATAAGGGTAGTTTACTCTTGTATAATTTTTATATTCTTTGACCTACCCTTTATGCTGTTTGACTTGCAACAAATATGATTATTGAACATGCACTAACAAAACAATTAAAATTGTGGTTTGGCTTTTATTTTTAATTAAAAAATGGTTGTACTCACCACAAGACTAGGCCTAAAATCCATTTTAAACTCTTTGGTGCACTACGGTTCTTTTAAAAATTAAAACATATCATCGGCATATTTTTCCGATTTAAAAACAAACAAAAACATCGCGGCCGGGCCGGTGAGCAAAATGTACAACTGACTTTACTTCGCCCACAAGGCTTTTGGGTAGCTCTGAAGCCAATTGTTTTTTAAATTTTTAAGTGGAAGAAAAATTTTGTTTTTTTTTTTTATTTTTGAAACATGTAAAACTTTTTTTTACTAGCAAGTGAATCTACTAATAAGCGATTAAGACAAAAGTTTCCAGTTGTTGAGGTTTCTAGAAATAATTGCTCTCAAATTTCTTTACTTTGACATCGTTTCATCATATAAACTTTTCGACTTGTTTTGAGCTCCACTATCGCCCACTAAAATCGTAAGCATCATACTTTCTACACTCTGTATATAGTTTCCTTATTACTACAAGCCTTTATTACTTATATTTTTTATGGAATTAAATGCAATTATATGCACTTCATATTTTTGTCGACCTTTTTATACGTACATTCTTATTATTACACTACAAATAATTATATTCTACCCACGGCATTTTTAGGAAAAAAAAGTCCAATTAATCACCATATAACATTGTAAGGCTTCCAATTTGGCTTGTAATCAAATTCTTTTTTTTTTAATAATTCACCGCCATCTGTCGTGAATATAAATGTAATTTATTTTACAAAGCCAGCACCGCCACTCGTTTTATAATGTAGACATAGTCCAAAAAAAAACTTTACGGCAGCATCAATTAAATACAGACATCTACGTACATACAGGCTTAAATTAGTAAGACTACTAATATTACTTCAATCGTTTAAATTGGAACAGTAAGTCAAACTTTCAACATGATAATGAATAATTCTGATAATAGTTATTAGTTTATAATAAATAATAATAATGATATAGAATTGCCGATATGAAGACTATGTGCCATCTTGTGATATTACTTTTAATTTCCACTTTTTCGATCATATTTTTCAGGGTGTCCGGAAATGACGATAAAAAATTTTAAGGTATGTACATAAAAAGATATGAAAAAAAGTTCACATTAACATAGTCCGGAAATGCTTCCAGAGGGAGCTACACGCCCTTGATGATAGTGTCATAAAAGTGGTTTTTATTAAATTTATTAGGATCTACTTACAATACAGAAATTACCTTCTACGTATAAGTAAGAGTGATTGAAGGTCACTTCTTGAAAATATCAGGTGACCCATATTGGAACCAGTGGCGTGAGAACAAAGGGGTGGTTAGTTATTTAGGGTCATATTTTTTTTCGCCGAGTGTATTTTCGCATCTTTTAAATAAATTGTGTTTCTTTGAACATTTTTACGTAAAAAAGGTTCCTTTGTTATAAAGTCATATAATCGACGGTTTCGAGATAAACGGACATAAAAGGACGTCTGCAGTGCGTAAATACAGTAAACACAGGTGATTTTAAAAATGTGCCCAATGTAGTTGGTACCAGTAAATTTTGTTTTTCTTTTTAGCAATGGGTGAAAGAGAATAACTACATTTTAAAATAGTATTCAAGTAACTTCTTATTTTTATTACATAGCCTGTTACTCGTCGTTCTCGTTCTTTTAAGTCCGTTTATCTCGAAAACCGTCGACTATACGACTTTATATCAAGAAAAACATAATTTATTCAAAACATGCGAAAATACACTCAGCGAAAAAAAACATGACCCTAAATAACTAACCAACCCTTTGTTCCCACGCCACTGGTTGCAATATGGGTCTCCTGATATTTTCAAAAAGTGACCTCAAATCACTTTTTGAAAATATCACACTCTACGTAGACGTTAATTCCTGTATTGTAAGTAGATCCTTATTAATTAAAGAAAAACCTATGTTGATATAATTTTTTTTTTCATATCTTTTTATGTAGAATCGTACCTTAAAATTTTTCATCGTCATTTCCGGACACCCTGTATACAAGAAAGACATGAAAGAGGAAGTATTAGTTACCAATTTTTTTTTGTTACTTTCTTGATGTTATTTAGGCGCACGGTAATGGGACCGGTCAAGTTCCGGCCTGACGTACACAGGTTCTATATTACAGGAAAAGTTTCAGCCTATCTTTCCTCTATCATAACTATGTTATCGTATGAGATTTGGTAAGTAAATTCACATAAGTAGTATTAACATTTTTACCAATAATTCTCGTACCTGTCCTGGTTACACCTGAAAGATATTGATGTGATGCGGTCGGTTTAATAAGATAAAATAGGTAATAAAGATAATTATTTCTTAGATTTCGTCTGCAATTTAAGAAAATTAGTAAATATTTTAATTTTATTAAAATGTACTTTTTTTAGAAGCACTGGCAACGTGGCCAAGTCTTTGAACACGTAAAAATGTGTTTTTCTAATAAATAAATGCTTTCCAACTTATGGCTAAGGGCCTATTGCATTAAAAAGTTATCTACTATTTTACTTACTTATTAAGTGTTTAAAACATTCCGTACACTAACAAATTTTCTTTAAAACAGTTTTAGGCATTCTGAAGTATTTCAGATCTTCTATTCCGACATCTGTTGATGCAAATCCTCTAGATATTTCTGGTTGACTTTTATAAATTTTTCTCTCAAGTAACTACCCGAAAAATAACTAACGGGTATAAATCTGCGTGGCTTGCAGACTATACTGTTTGTTTTCTTTGGCCAATTTATTTATATCTCCATAATGAAGAGGTGCGCTATCTTATTGAAATGTTCACTTATTCGAATTAAAGTAGTCATTGTGTTCTCTTAAACTTTCTAGTAAAAAAAAGTTTATTGACATCAGAGCTGTCGCAATTATTTTTAAAAGGTAATTCAATTACAATTACCAATTACTCTTCTAAGTAGTAGTAAATTACGATTACCAATTACTATTATGTTTATTAAAAGTAATTTAATTATTAATTAAAACTAAAAGTAATTGAATATTTTAGCAATATCTCTTTTTAAATTACCACATATATTAAACACGATACACTAAACAAATAAAATATTTATACTAATATGCATCATACGCGCACGTCATTCTATTCAAACGGCTTTCTCGGCAAGTTCAACATTAAATGACTCTTAAATATATTTTTTAATCCTACCCCAAACATCAACATATTTCTACAAATTCTACAAAAAAAAACTATAAAAACCGTGGCGTGGCGGTAAGTATCAATCGAAAATACTAAATGGGCGCAAAGGCGGCCGGCCCGCCGTGTTTTAAGATGCTCTTTTTGGCTGGCCAAAATTACGGCTGTTTTTCCATAAAGAAAGGTAATCGAATTTTTCGTAATATTTCAATAATTTATTAGGTAATTTAATTAAATTACTTTCTAAGCAATTTAATTACTTTATAAGTAATCGAATTACTTTATAAGTAATTTAATTACTTGGGATTCGTTAAAATCAATTACCAATTACGATTACATTATCCTATTAAATGATAATTCACATACAATTACCTTTTTCGGAAAGTAATCAAATTAAAGTAATCCAATTACTGAGAAGTAATTGAGTACGATCTTTCAATTATTTTAATTCAATTACGGACACTCTGATTGACATAATGCCTAGAATTTTAACTCGGACGTTTAATTTCTTAGTTAAATTATCATTTTTTTTAATTACACGGTTATTGTATAACTAATATTTTTTCTTGATCATAACTAATGGATCTGATGCAAAAATAGGACATTTTTCTTAACAAGTTACCCCTTTCTCATACTTGTTTTTGTAAACATTTATTTAACTATTTTATATCTTCTTGCTTACTTAAGCATTTTATTTTGCCAAGCACACAATAAAAACCGTTTTCACTAAACTTTTATAGTTATGAAATGCTAGACCGCCTACAAAACTTTTAACACAAAAAGAAATAAAAGCGAAAAAGCCAGTTTATTTCTTTATCTGTTGTTAAAAAAGAAACGCTATTTAGTCGCAGGATTTTTATGAACAGTCGTAAAAAGTAAGAATAAAAGAAAATACTAGAATTTCGAAAAGCCTATAAAAATAAAGCCCACAAAAAACATCTGTTTATATTGAAAATGTCGGTAAAAGCGGAGACATAAAAGTTTGCTTTTACTGTTTTTGCTTAAAAAAGGAATAATAATGTGATTATTTTATATAGTAGTAACAAAATTTTCTTAATACAAATATGATAAAACAGAGGTGTAATAATAAATAATTTAGCACATCATTTACGTAAACATTTAGACGTAGAAATAAGTCATAAGCGAAATTTTGCAAAACTATTAAAAACTTAATATTCTGTTTTTAATGGTACTTATTAAGACCACCCTAAAACGGTTGTGAACACGTTAATATTCATCTCGTTACATAATTGCATTCTGAAGATAATCCCTAATAAGTTCGAAACGGTGTATCACAGATTCGTGAATGAATTTGTCTTTAAAAGGACTATCTAAAAATGTAATAAAATATAGAGTGATATAGGGTGTTTCATTAAAAAAAAAAACTTTGTGTCGCCACCCTGAATAAAAAGGCAAAAAATCTTAAAACATTATAATATTAAAAATACGTTTATAACAAACAAGTTTTATAAAATTATTTTTTCTGTATAAATTTTGATATGTTTGAAAATGTTTTCATATTTTTTCGATATAGGTGAATTAAAGGTCGAATTTTTATTTTTTTTAACTTAAAATTATTTTTTGTAGGCTCAGCTTTTCTAATGACAAGGTGAACCCATCCTTTTTGGAAAAATGGAATATTTTTATTTTAAACTTTTAAAACGCGATTAAATTAAAATGCGTAAAGCATTTAGACGATGTTTTTTATTTCTGTTAAATGAATGGGCATTTAAATATTAAGTTCTGGACACCATGGCCACCTTGATCGAAACAGATAATAATAATACAATATTTTTTTTGGCCATTTATGGTACTAGAAGTTGTAACTTTTTCAAAAAAATTAGGAAACACCCAGGTCGTATAAATTAAACACACAAGACGATGATGCCGAAAGGGAACATTCATATAATCATAACATACACAACTGGAACAAGTCCCTTGATTTTCTTGGTGAATCCCAGATCATTGCTCTTGACATATCCAAAGCTTTCGATCAGGTCTGGCATGACGGGCTTCTTAACAAACTTCCTTTTCACGGTCTTCCATCTAAGCTTTACTCTTGGCTCTCCAGTTTCCTTTCTAATCAACGTATATCAGTTACTGTAGATGGTCATTCTTCCAGCTTTTACCAAATTAATGCTGGGGTGCCCCAGGGCTCAGTGCTGGCACCCACGCTGTTTCTTCTACACAAGCACAACTCCTTAAGTTTTTGTGATAAAAAGTCTTTAAAAAACCATTTTGTTGTTTTTTTAAAAAGCTTTAAGGTTCTTTTTATTAAAACTGTTTAAAGTATTTACTTTTTTAAAGGGTCGAGTTTAAAGGGCTGAAACAAGGTAGTGCTCGTGTGTAAACGTTCATATCTCACTTAATTTTCGTTATACAGTAATTTAAAAAAAGCAAAATGTTTGTAATTCAAAAAACTACAATTTAATATCTAAGTAATGTTTACGTATCTTTCTTTTGTTGAGCTATTTTTAAGAAAAGGTAATTTTTTATTAAAATTCTGAAATTTAATTTTTACTTGCAACTCCATTTTTTTTTCAAAACTAAGCAATTTAAATTGGTTAAAACTTTAGAATATATTTATGAGAGATACATAAGGAGAATTAAAAAAGGGCTACGAATCGTTTTAATTAGGGTGGTAGTTAGGGGTTGTTTTTGAAGATTTTTGCACTCAAAAAATGTTGGTCTAACCTTATTTTAATTATAACTCACTCAACTTTTATGATACATACCTTTTTTTTTAAGGAAGGTCTTTACAAATGCTTTAAAGTTATTATTAGTTTTCCTCGAAAAATACGTAGATTTTGCGTTATTTGATTTAAAACTCTGAAATTTTGTGTTTGATGAATAACAGCTAACCTTTAACAAACCACAATAATGTATTCGTTTTTTAAAAGCTACAATTTTGTTATTTACAGTTTTTCGATAAAATGCATACTTATTGAGTTATTTGCAAAAAACACAAAATCATTTTTCTATCGATTCCTGTGGTCAAAATATATAAAAAAAATCCACCCCCGAGATGGTCTGGCAAGCACCCTCAAGGTTAAGGTGCCCTTCGGCATGATATAGGTTTTGATTTTTAGACTAGTCCCTACCTCCTACTGTCAAAATTTCAAATCAATCTATGCATTTTGAAAAAAATGTTAGGCAAAATGGTTCGTTTTCTGGACTATGTCCCCTAAATCGCGTTTGGTTTGGGGTATAACAGGTAAAATGTAGCCATTGTCTTTGTTTAGTGAATAAAATCCTGCCTGCATTATACATTCTAGGACAGTTATGACCTCAGAAACTCAGCTTCAATCAGATTGCAAATATTTAAAGTACCCCCTAAATATACGATATTACCGCCTATGTTTCAGGACGTTCCCAGTAAAAATGTGCAGTTTTCAGAATTTTACATACCAAAGTACCCCATAATTTTGATAAGTTAGTTAGTCAGTCAGTCCGTCAGTTTGTGGTAAAATTAGCGATGACATAACTTTCTTAATTTTTTTTACAGGTAATACTTATGTATATTTACATACCAAATATTATAACCTTTAGGTGGAAAGATAACGAAGTTATAATAGGGGGAAAAAACGCTGAAACATTTCGTCTAATATAAACACTGGGTAAATCAGGCCGGAGCTTGGCCTGGAGCACTACCATGCGCCTAGACTGGAGATAAATGCTATATCTGAATTTTTTATTTATTAAATGCATAATGCAATATCTTCTCGGACGGAAAACACCTATAAAAATTCAAAAAAAAAATGTTACGCGCCTTTCTCTGATTTGGTATTCAAATCCGTCAAAATGTAAATTCCCTTTTTTATGATAATTCTAAGATTTCCTTTCCACCAAGTCAAACGGAGATTCTTTGTCATTTTTTTCTGACAGAGTCGGGCCATTTTCCATTTTGAATACTAAACGTCTAATTAAAAGGTTGCTTGTTCTCAAAAGAAGTAACAATAGAAAAGAAATTTTAAAACAACAGGGTTACGTTTATGTTCTCGGGACAACAAGCAGGGTTGGCCCCAGGACCTAAAACTTGAATTTTGCCACAAAAAAAAAATTTTTAAAAAAATCAATTTTTGATAACATACTAAATGGGAACAAAGGTTCCAAAAAATATTTTGTAGTTAGTAAATACGCAGTTCTTCGTCGTTCAAGTCCGTTCGTCCAAGTACCGAAACATACAGATTGCATTTCATGGCACCTTTATTTAGACAACGTAGTAGTGCCCCCACGGACGTTATATAAATAACTACTATCTCTGAACTACCCTATTAAGCTAGACGTTACGAACTACATCCAACGGCACATGGTGTTCATTGGCGGTCACCAATCCAAATACTAACCGTAGTCGGCGTCGCTTAACTTCGCTGATCTCACGAAAAGCAGTATTTCGACGCGGCAAAGGCCGTTAGCCAAGAAAACGGAACCTGGTTCGCACTCGTGTTGGGCAGGATCACTGACTACTATGCCACCGAGATGCAGAAAATAAAATTGCCCATCGACATTGCGGCTCCTAAAGTTGATTTTTATTAAATTTAATAAAAAATAAATAAATGCAAAAAAGAATTAAAAGAAGCAAAAGACCTATATTTTTACTTATTTATTTTTTTTTACTTTTGTCCATAACTTTTTTCTAAGGCAGGATAAACTAGTAGATCTCTCTGAAATTTTGCTCACATCTTTCTAATGATATTATTTTCTATGTGAACCTACAAATTTCCGAAAACAATAGAAAAATTCTGCCCAAAATTCATCTCGTTTTTTTCAAGTATTTTATGCCCCATTTTTATATTTTTTAGGTTCATGTAGAAATTATGACATATATAAACACACAGAATTTTGGTTTTTGTTTTCAAATCACTAGATCCGATGCTACAATGCTCACCGATTAAGAAGTCTCTCTGCGGTCTTCCTGAAAGATAGAAGGGGTTACCAACAATTTTAAGGGACCCTTGTTTTTCAAATCTCAATCTAGCCAATCTCACCCATTGCTCGTTTGGCCCGTCTTCCTGAAAGAATTTAGTGTACAACCGTCATTTTGAATAATTAAAAAATATTAATAATAAATTATATTATTTTAATGGTTGAATAAACCAGATGTCAATTTTTAAAAATATATAATGACTCTTTTATTTAAAAAATCATAAAAAATCAAGCAAAATTTAAGCGTTTACAGGTTTCTCCCCCCTTAATAGTTCATTGTGGAAATACTTTAAAAAAAGTGTTTTAAAACTCGATAGTTATTATTTCTAATATTTTTTTTAATTTTATAATTTTGTATATAGTCTTTTCTAAACCTGTAGTAATACTGCACTGTAAATAAAATTCTTTCAAATAGGTACCTATTTGCTTCTTCGCAGTTTATCTCCTACCAAAGATAATACTACTACGGATAAGATGAACCATTCAATGCTATATTTTAACCTTTAAAGGATGGCTAAGCGACCAGTCCATCGAGAATTTTCGCGCTATCCTTGAACGAAATTAAACAGTGGCCCAGGGTTTTCTTTGGGGTAATGAAACGCGACTAGAAACTACAAAATTGGTTTAGCCGCCCTTTCGCTACTTCGTGTCGAATAAGGTACAAGCGACAGACATTGACAATGTCCCAAAGGTTTCGTACCTCATTTGGGGGGGGTTACCGACTTAATTTTATTCGCATTTACAGAAGCATTGATATCTCCGAACTGATTCAAAACGCCCCATTTAAATGAACCATCTATTCGTAGTAGTATTATCTTTGCTCCTACCTAAAGGGTGGCCTCTTCGCAATTTATCTGTACCTTTTTTGGTGATATTTTATTGCTCTTTCTTCGCAGCTTACCTTCCAAGCAAAAAAGATAATAAAAGTTTATTAAAATTACTTAAAAACTATTAGACATCAACGCCAATGTCTATTTCATGGTCTATATTTTCATTTAAGTCCTCTCTAGATATTTCAAGATCGCTTGCATTTTCTCAATTTACTCCTGTGCACTCATATAAAAAATGTAACATTTATACCAAATTTCCTGCACCTGCAGTTTACTGCAATTTATTTTATTATAAAATTTTAAAAATATATATACATCAATGGTAAGGTTTCTTTTTACAAATATAGAAACAAAAAAACGGGGAAATAGATGGTTTTATAAATTATTTGATTTATTTGCCATTTTTTAACATATTTTCTTTTCAGGTAAGTTCGTAAATAATTAAATTTAATACCTATCAAATTAAAAAGGCAATTGGGTAAGTATAATGTCTTTTTAAAATGTTTTAGTTTAGTTATAACCTATTTGTTATAAAAGAGAAAATTAGTATATTCTCAAAGAACGATTTTGGTTAATGGTATAAAAATATGAAATATTTATAGTGGAGTTAGACAGTGTGCTGGGCGTCTTTTAAACGCAATTTCTGGTTGGGCGTCGCGTCGCCTTTAAAGTATATAAAATTCTCACTGTTTTCTTTTAAATCTGGCGGCTTTTCCAATCAATTTTGTTGTCTAACGATAAAAATAAGAGCTTCTAGCTATTAAGGACTTTCCCCATTCAGGAAGCTCTTACTAAAACGAAACCATGTGACTAATTGTAAGTTCCCAAAATAGCTTTCTTTTGGGGTGGTTTGCTAGAACT